>JBBDGP010004809.1:0-168436 GCA_037952835.1 Lithobates septentrionalis | reverse complement strand
GAGGGGGGGGAGAGAGTTGGGCACACTGGGGGAGGGGGGGGAGAGAGTTGGGCACACTGGGGGAGGGGGGGGAGAGAGTTGGGCACACTGGGGGAGGGGGGGAGAGAGTTGGGCACACTGGGGGAGGGGGGGGGAGAGAGTTGGGCACACTGGGGGGAGGGGGGGGGGAGAGATTTGGGCACACTGGGGGAGGGGGGGGGGAGAGATTTGGGCACACTGGGGGAGGGGGGGGGGGAGAGAGTTGGGCACACTGGGGGAGGGGGGGATGGGCTCAGCGTTGCTCATGACTCACCTGTCTCCGCATGCAGCACACAGGAATGCAGGAACTGCTCCCCTCCCCCAGTAGTGACTCAGGGCGCGGTGCCCTCTTGACCCTCCTGGCACAGCCTCCAGTCATGGCACCCCTGAACAGAGTGGGGGGTGGGAGGGTTTGCCCCCCCATATAGTGACATCTGACAATGGCGATTCTCCTCATCCAATCACAGGAGGGATATGGGGGGTCCTCTGACCAATCCAAAGCCAGGAGAATGCAGAAAAATCCGAATTGCCACTGTGTGCCCCCCCCCCCCCCCCCCCCACAGGAAGACGCAGCCAATGAGGAGGCATGAAAATCCAAACACCCGGCGCTGTATACGGGGTGGGGGGGGGATTGATATTCAGATCTCATCACCAGAGAGGCCGAGAACATCCCCCATCCCCCCCATAGGAGAGAGAATGATGGGGGAGGGGGGGTTCTGAACAAATAGGAAATCCGGATTGGAGGTCACCCCTCATACATTATATCCCCCCATCACATCCGATACATTGTACCCCTCCCCCCCCCATCACATCCGATACATTGACCCCTCCCCCCCCCCCCCCATCACATCCGATACATTGTACCCCTCCCCCCCCCCCATCACATCCGATACATTGTACCCCTCCCCCCCCCCCATCACATCCGATACATTGTACCCCTCCCCCCCCATCACATCCGATACATTGTACCCCCCCCCCATCACATCCGATACATTGTACCCCTCCCCCCCTTCCAGATATATTGAGGAAGAGTCAGGAAAACTCACCCCCAATATATTGTACCCCCAAATGTAATAGGGGGGGGGGGGAGACAATTACCCCTCTTGATACATTTATATCCTCCAATCGATACATTGTATATAATATACATCACAGGGAGGTAATTGGGGGAAGGGATATTTCAGGGTGATGGGATGATAGGGGAGGGGGTAATTGGAGAGTATTTCGGGGGGGGGGGTGATGGGGGGAGGGGATCTTTGGGGGTGATGATGGGGGGAGGGGGATCTTTGGGGGTGATGATGGGGGGAGGGGATCTTGGGGGTGATGATGGGGGGAGGGGATCTTTGGGGGTGATGATGGGGGGAGGGGATCTTTGGGGGTGATGATTGGGGGAGGGGATCTTTGGGATGATGATGGGGGAGGGGATCTTTGGGGGTGATGATTGGGGAGGGGATCTTTGGGGGTGATGATTGGGGGAGGGGATCTTTGGGGTGATGATGGGGGAGGGGATCTTTGGGGTGATGATGGGGGGAGGGGATCTTTGGGGTGATGATGGGGGGAGGGATCTTTGGGGGTGATGATGGGGGAGGGGATCTTTGGGGTGATGATGGGGAGGGGATCTTTGGGGGTGATGATTGGGGGAGGGATCTTTGGGGGTGATGATGGGGGAGGGGGATCTTTGGGGGTGATGATTGGGGGAGGGGATCTTTGGGGTGATGATGGGGGAGGGGATCTTTGGGATGATGATGGGGGGAGGGGATCTTTGGGGTGATGATGGGGGAGGGGATCTTTGGGGTGATGATGGGGGGAGGGGATCTTTGGGGTGATGATGGGGGAGGGGGATCTTTGGGGTGATGATGGGGGAGGGGATCTTTGGGGTGATGATGGGGGGAGGGGATCTTTGGGGTGATGATGGGGGGAGGGGATCTTTGGGGGTGATGATGGGGGGAGGGGATCTTTGGGGTGATGATGGGGGGAGGGGATCTTTGGGGGTGATGATGGGGGGAGGGGATCTTTGGGGTGATGATGGGGGGAGGGGATCTTTGGGGGTGATGATTGGGGGAGGGGATCTTTGGGATGATGATGGGGGAGGGGATCTTTGGGGGTGATGATTGGGGGGAGGGGATCTTTGGGGGTGATGATTGGGGGAGGGGATCTTTGGGGTGATGATGGGGGGAGGGGGATCTTTTGGGGTGATGATGGGGGGAGGGGATCTTTGGGTGATGATGGGGGGAGGGGATCTTTGGGGTGATGATGGGGAGGGATCTTTGGGGGTGATGATTGGGGAGGGATCTTTGGGGGTGATGATGGGGGAGGGGATCTTTGGGGTGATGATTGGGGGGAGGGGATCTTTGGGGTGATGATGGGGGAGGGATCTTTGGGATGATGATGGGGGGAGGGGATCTTTGGGGTGATGATGGGGGAGGGGATCTTTGGGGTGATGATGGGGGGAGGGGATCTTTGGGGTGATGAGGGGGAGGGACTTTGGGGTGATGGGGGGAGGGGATCTTTGGGGGTGATGATGGGGGGAGGGGATCTTTGGGGTGATGATGGGGGGAGGGGATCTTTGGGGGTGATGATGGGGGGAGGGGATCTTTGGGGGTGATGATTGGGGGGAGGGGATCTTTGGGGGTGATGATGGGGGGAGGGGATCTTTGGGGTGATGATGGGGGGAGGGGATCTTTGGGGTGATGATTGGGGGAGGGGATCTTTGGGGGATGATGGGGGAGGATCTTTGGGTGATGATGGGGGAGGGGATCTTTGGGGTGATGTGATGGGGGAGGGGATCTTTGGGGTGATGATGGGGGGAGGGATCTTTGGGGTGATGATGGGGGGAGGGGATCTTTGGGGTGATGATGGGGGAGGGGATCTTTGGGGTGATGATGGGGGAGGGGATCTTTGGGGTGATGATGGGGGAAGGGGATCTTTGGGGATGAGGATCTTTGGGGTGATGATGGGGGAGGGGATCTTTGGGGTGATGATGGGGGGAGGGATCTTTGGGGTGATGATGGGGGGAGGGGATCTTTGGGGTGATGATGGGGGGAGGGGATCTTTGGGGTGATGATGGGGGGAGGGGATCTTTGGGGTGATGATGGGGGGAGGGGATCTTTGGGGTGATGATGAGGGGATCTTTGGGGTGATGATGGGGGAGGGGATCTTTGGGTGATGATGAGGGGGGGGATCTTTGGGGTGATGATGGGGGAAGGGGATCTTTGGGGTGATGATGGGGGGAGGGGATCTTTGGGGGTGATGATGGGGGGAGGGGATCTTTGGGGTGATGATGGGGGGAGGGGATCTTTGGGGTGATGATGGGGGAGGGGATCTTTGGGGGTGATGATGGGGGGAGGGGATCTTTGGGGGTGATGATTGGGGGAGGGGATCTTTGGGGGTGATGATGGGGGAGGGGATCTTTGGGGTGATGATGGGGGAGGGGATCTTTTGGGGTGATGATGGGGGGAGGGATCTTTGGGGTGATGATGGGGGAGGGGATCTTTGTGGGTGATGATGGGGGAGGGGATCTTTGGGTGATGATGGGGGGAGGGGATCTTTGGGTGATGATGGGGGAGGGGATCTTTGGGGTGATGATGGGGGAGGGGATCTTTGGGGTGATGATGGGGGAAGGGGATCTTTGGGGTGATGATGGGGGGAGGGGATCTTTGGGGTGATGATGGGGGAGGGGATCTTTGGGGTGATGGGGGGAGGGGATCTTTGGGGTGATGATGGGGGGAGGGGATCTTGGGGGGATGATGGGGGGAGGGGATCTTTGGGGGTGATGATGGGGGAGGGGATCTTTGGGGGTGATGATGGGGGGAGGGGATCTTTGGGGTGATGATGGGGGAGGGGATCTTTGGGGTGATGATGGGGGGAGGGGATCTTTGGGGTGATGATGGGGGGAGGGGATCTTTGGGGTGATGATGGGGGGAGGGGATCTTTGGGGTGATGATGGGGGGAGGGGATCTTTGGGGTGATGGGGGGAGGGGATCTTTGGGGGTGATGATGGGGGGAGGGGATCTTTGGGGGTGGTGATGGGGGGAGGGGGATCTTTGGGGTGATGGGATCTTTGGGGTGATGATGGGGGGAGGGGATCTTTGGGGGTGATGATGGGGGGAGGGGATCTTTGGGGTGATGATGGGGGGAGGGGATCTTTGGGGTGATGATGGGGGGAGGGGATCTTTGGGGTGATGATGGGGGGATCTTTGGGGTGATGATGGGGGAGGGGATCTTTGGGGTGATGATGGGGGAGGGGATCTTTGGGGTGATGATGGGGGGAGGGGATCTTTGGGGTGATGATGGGGGGAGGGGATCTTTGGGGTGATGGGGGGAGGGATCTTTGGGGTGATGATGGGGGGAGGGGATCTTTGGGGTGATGATGGGGGGAGGGGATCTTTGGGGTGATGATGGGGGGAGGGGATCTTTGGGGTGATGATGGGGGGAGGGGATCTTTGGGGTGATGATGGGGGGGAGGGGATCTTTGGGGTGATGATGGGGGGATCTTTGGGGTGATGATGGGGGAGGGGATCTTTTGGGGTGATGATGGGGGGAGGGGATCTTTGGGGTGATGATGGGGGGAGGGATCTTTGGGGTGATGATGGGGGGAGGGGATCTTTGGGGTGATGATGGGGGAGGGGATCTTTGGGGTGATGATGGGGGGAGGGGATCTTTGGGGTGATGATGGGGGAAGGGGATCTTTGGGGTGATGATGAGGGGATCTTTGGGGTGATGATGGGGGGAGGGGATCTTTGGGGTGATGATGGGGGAGGGGATCTTTGGGGTGATGGGGGGAGGGGATCTTTGGGTGATGATGGGGGGAGGGGATCTTTGGGGTGATGATGGGGGGAGGTGATCTTTGGGGTGATGATGGGGGGAGGGGATCTTTGGGGGTGATGATGGGGGGAGGGGATCTTTGGGGGTGATGATGGGGGGGAGGGGATCTTTGGGGGTGATGATGGGGGGAGGGGATCTTTGGGGTGATGATGGGGGGAGGGGATCTTTGGGGGTGATGATGGGGGGAGGGGATCTTTGGGGGTGGTGATGGGGGGAGGGATCTTTGGGGTGATGGGATCTTTGGGGTGATGATGGGGGGAGGGGATCTTTGGGGGTGATGATGGGGGGAGGGGATCTTTGGGGTGATGATGGGGGGAGGAGGATCTTTGGGGTGATGATGGGGGAGGGGATCTTTGGGTGATGATGGGGGGATCTTTGGGGTGATGATGGGGGAGGGGATCTTTGGGGTGATGATGGGGGAGGGGATCTTTGGGGTGATGATGGGGGGAGGGGATCTTTGGGGTGATGATGGGGGGAGGGGATCTTTGGGGTGATGATGGGGGGAGGGGATATTCGGGGGTCTCACCTTGCCCAGCAGCCTCCCTCGGGTGTAGCTCCGCCCACTCTGGGGGTCCCGGATGCTCTTGCTGGGACTGGCACTCCGGGGGGTCTCGGGCACCGGACAGGCCGGGAAGGGCTGTGATTGGACATAACGCGCCGTCTCCATCCCGCCGCCCGAAGCCGATCTCACCGCCCGCCCGCCGCTCCGGAGCTTATATAACCCCGCACCGTGACATCACCGGGGGGCGGGGATAAGGGAGGAGGGGCGGGGATAGGGGAGGGAAGAAGAACTGCTGGAGATGGGAAGAGGCGTGGTGAATAGAGAGGAGGCGGGGTTATACAGAAGAGGAGGGGACAAGGCGGGGCGGAGCTGAGAATGCAGCCACGTGTCCCCCCTCTTCATTCATTCTCCTCTCCGCCATAGAAATCAATAAGCAGAATAAAGAGGAGACAGCCAGGTGTGATGATCTGACATAGGAGACAGACCAGGGTGTGATGATCAGTCATAGGAGACAGCAGGTGTGATGATCAGTCATAGGAGACAGCCAGGTGTGATGACCTGTCATAGGAGACAGCCAGGTGTGATGACCTGTCATAGGAGACAGCCAGGTGTGATGATCTGTCATAGGAGACAGCCAGGTGTGATGATCAGTCATAGGAGACAGCCAGGTGTGATGATCAGTCATAGGAAACAGCCAGGTGTGATGACCTGTCATAGGAGACAGCCAGGTGTGATGATCTGTCATAGGAGACAGCCAGGTGTGATGACCTGTCATAGGAGACAGCCAGGTGTGATGATCAGTCATAGGAGACAGCCAGGTGTGATGACCTGTCATAGGAGACAGCCAGGTGTGATGACCTGTCATAGGAGACAGCCAGGTGTGATCATCTCTCATAGGAGACAGCCAGGTGTGATGATCAGTCATAGGAGACAGCCAGGTGTGATGATCTGTCATAGGAGACAGCCAGGTGTGATGATCAGTCATAGGAGACAGCCAGGTGTGATGATCAGTCATAGGAGACAGCCAGGTGTGATGATCTGTCATAGGAGACAGCCAGGTGTGATGATCAGTCATAGGAGACAGCCAGGTGTGATGACCTGTCATAGGAGACAGCCAGGTGTGATGATCTGTCATAGGAGACAGCCAGGTGTGATGACCTGTCATAGGAGACAGCCAGGTGTGATGATCAGTCATAGGAGACAGCCAGGTGTGATGACCTGTCATAGGAGACAGCCAGGTGTGATGATCTGTCATAGGAGACAGCCAGGTGTGATGATCAGTCATAGGAGACAGCCAGGTGTGATGACCTGTCATAGGAGACAGCCAGGTGTGATGATCTGTCATAGGAGACAGCCAGGTGTGATGACCTGTCATAGGAGACAGCCAGGTGTGATGATCAGTCATAGGAGACAGCCAGGTGTGATGACCTGTCATAGGAGACAGCCAGGTGTGATGACCTGTCATAGGAGACAGCCAGGTGTGATCATCTCTCATAGGAGACAGCCAGGTGTGATGATCTGTCATAGGAGACAGCCAGGTGTGATGATCTGTCATAGGAGACAGCCAGATGTGATCATCTCTCATAGGAGACAGCCAGGTGTGATGATCTGTCATAGGAGACAGCCAGGTGTGATGATCAGTCATAGGAGACAGCCAGGTGTGATGACCTGTCATAGGAGACAGCCAGGTGTGATGACCTGTCATAGGAGACAGCCAGGTGTGATCATCTCTCATAGGAGACAGCCAGGTGTGATGATCTGTCATAGGAGACAGCCAGGTGTGATGATCTGTCATAGGAGACAGCCAGGTGTGATGACCTGTCATAGGAGACAGCCAGTGTGATGACCTGTCATAGGAGACAGCCAGGTGTGATGATCTGTCATAGGAGACAGCCAGGTGTGATGACCTGTCATAGGAGACAGCCAGGTGTGATGATCTCACATAGGAGACAGCCAGGTGTGATGATCAGTCATAGGAGACAGCCAGGTGTGATGATCTGTCATAGGAGACAGCCAGGTGTGATGATCAGTCATAGGAGACAGCCAGGTGTGATGACCTGTCATAGGAGACAGCCAGGTGTGATGACCTGTCATAGGAGACAGCCAGATGTGATCATCTCTCATAGGAGACAGCCAGGTGTGATGACCTGTCATAGGAGACAGCCAGGTGTGATGATCAGTCATAGGAGACAGCCAGATGTGATCATCTCTCATAGGAGACAGCCAGGTGTGATGATCTGTCATAGGAGACAGCCAGGTGTGATGATCAGTCATAGGAGACAGCCAGGTGTGATGACCTGTCATAGGAGACAGCCAGGTGTGATGACCTGTCATAGGAGACAGCCAGGTGTGATCATCTCTCATAGGAGACAGCCAGGTGTGATGATCTGTCATAGGAGACAGCCAGGTGTGATGATCTGTCATAGGAGACAGCCAGGTGTGATGACCTGTCATAGGAGACAGCCAGGTGTGATGACCTGTCATAGGAGACAGCCAGGTGTGATGATCTGTCATAGGAGACAGCCAGGTGTGATGACCTGTCATAGGAGACAGCCAGGTGTGATGATCAGTCATAGGAGACAGCCAGGTGTGATGATCTCACATAGGAGACAGCCAGGTGTGATGATCAGTCATAGGAGACAGCCAGGTGTGATGATCTCTCATAGGAGACAGCCAGGTGTGATGATCTGTCATAGGAGACAGCCAGGTGTGATGACCTGTCATAGGAGACAGCCAGGTGTGATGATCAGTCATAGGAGACAGCCAGGTGTGATGACCTGTCATAGGAGACAGCCAGGTGTGATGATCAGTCATAGGAGACAGCCAGGTGTGATGATCAGTCATAGGAGACAGCCAGGTGTGATGATCTCACATAGGAGACAGCCAGGTGTGATGATCAGTCATAGGAGACAGCCAGGTGTGATGATCTGTCATAGGAGACAGCCAGGTGTGATGATCTGTCATAGGAGACAGCCAGGTGTGATGACCTGTCATAGGAGACAGCCAGGTGTGATGATCAGTCATAGGAGACAGCCAGGTGTGATGATCAGTCATAGGAGACAGCCAGGTGTGATGATCTGTCATAGGAGACAGCCAGGTGTGATGATCTCTCATAGGAGACAGCCAGGTGTGATGACCTGTCATAGGAGACAGCCAGGTGTGATGATCTCACATAGGAGACAGCCAGGTGTGATGATCAGTCATAGGAGACAGCCAGGTGTGATGATCAGTCATAGAGACAGCCAGGTGTGATGACCTGTCATAGGAGACAGCCAGGTGTGATCATCTCTCATAGGAGACAGCCAGGTGTGATGACCTGTCATAGGAGACAGCCAGGTGTGATGATCTGTCATAGGAGACAGCCAGGTGTGATGTCAGTCATAGGAGACAGCCAGGTGTGATGACCTGTCATAGGAGACAGCCAGGTGTGATGACCTGTCATAGGAGACAGCCAGGTGTGATCATCTCTCATAGGAGACAGCCCAGGTGTGATGATCTGTATAGGAGACAGCCAGGTGTGATGATCTGTCATAGGAGACAGCCAGGTGTGATGACCTGTCATAGGAGACAGCCAGGTGTGATGACCTGTCATAGGAGACAGCCAGGTGTGATGATCTGTCATAGGAGACAGCCAGGTGTGATGACCTGTCATAGGAGACAGCCAGGTGTGATGATCAGTCATAGGAGACAGCCAGGTGTGATGATCTGTCATAGGAGACAGCCAGGTGTGATGACCTGTCATAGGAGACAGCCAGGTGTGATGATCAGTCATAGGAGACAGCCAGGTGTGATGATCTGTCATAGGAGACAGCCAGGTGTGATGACCTGTCATAGGAGACAGCCAGGTGTGATGATCAGTCATAGGAGACAGCCAGGTGTGGTACCTGTCATAGGAGACAGCCAGGTGTGATGACCTGTCATAGGAGACAGCCAGGTGTGATGATCTGACATAGGAGACAGCCAGGTGTGATGATCAGTCATAGGAGACAGCCAGATGTGATCATCTCTCATAGGAGACAGCCAGGTGTGATGATCTGTCATAGGAGACAGCCAGGTGTGATGATCAGTCATAGGAGACAGCCAGGTGTGATGACCTGTCATAGGAGACAGCCAGGTGTGATGACCTGTCATAGGAGACAGCCAGGTGTGATCATCTCTCATAGGAGACAGCCAGGTGTGATGATCTGTCATAGGAGACAGCCAGGTGTGATGATCTGTCATAGGAGACAGCCAGGTGTGATGACCTGTCAATAGGAGACAGCCAGGTGTGATGACCTGTCATAGGAGACAGCCAGGTGTGATGATCTGTCATAGGAGACAGCCAGGTGTGATGACTCTGTCATAGGAGACAGCCAGGTGTGATGATCAGTCATAGGAGACAGCCAGGTGTGATGATCTGTCATAGGAGACAGCCAGGTGTGATGATCTGTCATAGGAGACAGCAGGTGTGATGACCTGTCATAGGAGACAGCCAGGTGTGATGATCAGTCATAGGAGACAGCCAGGTGTGATGATCAGTCATAGGAGACAGCCAGGTGTGATGATCTGTCATAGGAGACAGCCAGGTGTGATGATCTCTCATAGGAGACAGCCAGGTGTGATGACCTGTCATAGGAGACAGCCAGGTGTGATGATCTCACATAGGAGACAGCAAGTGTGATGATCAGTCATAGGAGACAGCCAGGTGTGATGATCAGTCATAGGAGACAGCCAGGTGTGATGACCTGTCATAGGAGACAGCCAGGTGTGATCATCTCTCATAGGAGACAGCCAGGTGTGATGACCTGTCATAGGAGACAGCCAGGTGTGATGATCTGTCATAGGAGACAGCCAGGTGTGATGATCAGTCATAGGAGACAGCCAGGTGTGATGACCTGTCATAGGAGACAGCCAGGTGTGATGACCTGTCATAGGAGACAGCCAGGTGTGATCATCTCTCATAGGAGACAGCCAGGTGTGATGATCTGTCATAGGAGACAGCCAGGTGTGATGATCTGTCATAGGAGACAGCCAGGTGTGATGACCTGTCATAGGAGACAGCCAGGTGTGATGACCTGTCATAGGAGACAGCCAGGTGTGATGATCTGTCATAGGAGACAGCCAGGTGTGATGACCTGTCATAGGAGACAGCCAGGTGTGATGATCAGTCATAGGAGACAGCCAGGTGTGATGATCTGTCATAGGAGACAGCCAGGTGTGATGATCTGTCATAGGAGACAGCCAGGTGTGATGACCTGTCATAGGAGACAGCCAGGTGTGATGATCAGTCATAGGAGACAGCCAGGTGTGATGATCAGTCATAGGAGACAGCCAGGTGTGATGATCTGTCATAGGAGACAGCCAGGTGTGATGATCTGTCATAGGAGACAGCCAGGTGTGATGATCAGTCATAGGAGACAGCCAGATGTGATCATCTCTCATAGGAGACAGCCAGGTGTGATGACCTGTCATAGGAGACAGCCAGGTGTGATGACCTGTCATAGGAGACAGCCAGGTGTGATGATCTGTCATAGGAGACAGCCAGGTGTGATGATCAGTCATAGGAGACAGCCAGGTGTGATGATCAGTCATAGGAGACAGCCAGGTGTGATGACCTGTCATAGGAGACAGCCAGGTGTGATGATCTGTCATAGGAGACAGCCAGGTGTGATGACCTGTCATAGGAGACAGCCAGGTGTGATGATCAGTCATAGGAGACAGCCAGGTGTGATGACCTGTCATAGGAGACAGCCAGGTGTGATGACCTGTCATAGGAGACAGCCAGGTGTGATCATCTCTCATAGGAGACAGCCAGGTGTGATGATCAGTCATAGGAGACAGCCAGGTGTGATGATCTGTCATAGGAGACAGCCAGGTGTGATGATCAGTCATAGGAGACAGCCAGGTGTGATGATCAGTCATAGGAGACAGCCAGGTGTGATGACCTGTCATAGGAGACAGCCAGGTGTGATGATCTGTCATAGGAGACAGCCAGGTGTGATGACCTGTCATAGGAGACAGCCAGGTGTGATGATCAGTCATAGGAGACAGCCAGGTGTGATGACCTGTCATAGGAGACAGCCAGGTGTGATGACCTGTCATAGGAGACAGCCAGGTGTGATCATCTCTCATAGGAGACAGCCAGGTGTGATGATCTGTCATAGGAGACAGCCAGGTGTGATGATCTGTCATAGGAGACAGCCAGATGTGATCATCTCTCATAGGAGACAGCCAGGTGTGATGATCTGTCATAGGAGACAGCCAGGTGTGATGATCAGTCATAGGAGACAGCCAGGTGTGATGACCTGTCATAGGAGACAGCCAGGTGTGATGACCTGTCATAGGAGACAGCCAGGTGTGATCATCTCTCATAGGAGACAGCCAGGTGTGATGATCTGTCATAGGAGACAGCCAGGTGTGATGATCTGTCATAGGAGACAGCCAGGTGTGATGACCTGTCATAGGAGACAGCCAGGTGTGATGACCTGTCATAGAGACAGCCAGGTGTGATGATCTGTCATAGGAGACAGCCAGGTGTGATGACCTGTCATAGGAGACAGCCAGGTGTGATTGATCTCACATAGGAGACAGCCAGGTGTGATGATCAGTCATAGGAGACAGCCAGGTGTGATGATCTGTCATAGGAGACAGCCAGGTGTGATGATCAGTCATAGGAGACAGCCAGGTGTGATGACCTGTCATAGGAGACAGCCAGGTGTGATGACCTGTCATAGGAGACAGCCAGATGTGATCATCTCTCATAGGAGACAGCCAGGTGTGATGACCTGTCATAGGAGACAGCCAGGTGTGATGAATCAGTCATAGGAGACAGCAGATGTGATCATCTCTCATAGGAGACAGCCAGGTGTGATGATCTGTCATAGGAGACAGCCAGGTGTGATGATCAGTCATAGGAGACAGCCAGGTGTGATGACCTGTCATAGGAGACAGCCAGGTGTGATGACCTGTCATAGGAGACAGCCAGGTGTGATCATCTCTCATAGGAGACAGCCAGGTGTGATGATCTGTCATAGGAGACAGCCAGGTGTGATGATCTGTCATAGGAGACAGCAGGTGTGATGACCTGTCATAGGAGACAGCCAGGTGTGATGACCTGTCATAGGAGACAGCCAGGTGTGATGATCTGTCATAGGAGACAGCCAGGTGTGATGACCTGTCATAGGAGACAGCCAGGTGTGATGATCAGTCATAGGAGACAGCCAGGTGTGATGATCTCACATAGGAGACAGCCAGGTGTGATGATCAGTCATAGGAGACAGCCAGGTGTGATGATCTCTCATAGGAGACAGCCAGGTGTGATGATCTGTCATAGGAGACAGCCAGGTGTGATGACCTGTCATAGGAGACAGCCAGGTGTGATGATCAGTCATAGGAGACAGCCAGGTGTGATGACCTGTCATAGGAGACAGCCAGGTGTGATGATCAGTCATAGGAGACAGCCAGGTGTGATGATCAGTCATAGGAGACAGCCAGGTGTGATGATCTCACATAGGAGACAGCCAGGTGTGATGATCAGTCATAGGAGACAGCCAGGTGTGATGATCTGTCATAGGAGACAGCCAGGTGTGATGATCTGTCATAGGAGACAGCCAGGTGTGATGACCTGTCATAGGAGACAGCCAGGTGTGATGATCAGTCATAGGAGACAGCCAGGTGTGATGATCTGTCATAGGAGACAGCCAGGTGTGATGATCTGTCATAGGAGACAGCCAGGTGTGATGATCTCTCATAGGAGACAGCCAGGTGTGATGACCTGTCATAGGAGACAGCCAGGTGTGATGATCTCACATAGGAGACAGCCAGGTGTGATGATCTGTCATAGGAGACAGCCAGGTGTGATGATCAGTCATAGGAGACAGCCAGGTGTGATGACCTGTCATAGGAGACAGCCAGGTGTGATGATCTCTCATAGGAGACAGCCAGGTGTGATGACCTGTCATAGGAGACAGCCAGGTGTGATGACCTGTCATAGGAGACAGCCAGGTGTGATGATCAGTCATAGGAGACAGCAGGTGTGATGACCTGTCATAGGAGACAGCCAGGTGTGAATGACCTGTCATAGGAGACAGCCAGGTGTGATCATCTCTCATAGGAGACAGCCAGGTGTGATGATCTGTCATAGGAGACAGCCAGGTGTGATGATCTGTCATAGGAGACAGCCAGGTGTGATGACTCTGTCATAGGAGACAGCCAGGTGTGATGACCTGTCATAGGAGACAGCCAGGTGTGATGATCTGTCATAGGAGACAGCCAGGTGTGATGACCTGTCATAGGAGACAGCCAGGTGTGATGATCAGTCATAGGAGACAGCCAGGTGTGATGATCTGTCATAGGAGACAGCCAGGTGTGATGACCTGTCATAGGAGACAGCCAGGTGTGATGATCAGTCATAGGAGACAGCAGGTGTGATGACTCTGTCATAGGAGACAGCCAGGTGTGATGACCTGTCATAGGAGACAGCCAGGTGTGATGATCAGTCATAGGAGACAGCCAGGTGTGGTGACCTGTCATAGGAGACAGCCAGGTGTGATGACCTGTCATAGGAGACAGCCAGGTGTGATGATCTGACATAGGAGACAGCCAGGTGTGATGATCAGTCATAGGAGACAGCCAGATGTGATCATCTCTCATAGGAGACAGCCAGGTGTGATGATCTGTCATAGGAGACAGCCAGGTGTGATGATCAGTCATAGGAGACAGCCAGGTGTGATGACCTGTCATAGGAGACAGCCAGGTGTGATGACCTGTCATAGGAGACAGCCAGGTGTGATCATCTCTCATAGGGAGACAGCCAGGTGTGATGATCTGTCATAGGAGACAGCCAGGTGTGATGATCTGTCATAGGAGACAGCCAGGTGTGATGACCTGTCATAGGAGACAGCCAGGTGTGATGACCTGTCATAGGAGACAGCCAGGTGTGATGATCTGTCATAGGAGACAGCCAGGTGTGATGACCTGTCATAGGAGACAGCCAGGTGTGATGATCAGTCATAGGAGACAGCCAGGTGTGATGATCTGTCATAGGAGACAGGCCAGGTGTGATGATCTGTCATAGGAGACAGCCAGGTGTGATGACCTGTCATAGGAGACAGCCAGGTGTGATGATCAGTCATAGGAGACAGCCAGGTGTGATGATCAGTCATAGGAGACAGCCAGGTGTGATGATCTGTCATAGGAGACAGCCAGGTGTGATGATCTCTCATAGGAGACAGCCAGGTGTGATGACCTGTCATAGGAGACAGCCAGGTGTGATGATCTCACATAGGAGACAGCCAGGTGTGATGATCAGTCATAGGAGACAGCCAGGTGTGATGATCAGTCATAGGAGACAGCCAGGTGTGATGACCTGTCATAGGAGACAGCCAGGTGTGATCATCTCTCATAGGAGACAGCCAGGTGTGATGACCTGGTCATAGGAGACAGCCAGGTGTGATGATCTGTCATAGGAGACAGCCAGGTGTGATGATCAGTCATAGGAGACAGCCAGGTGTGATGACCTGTCATAGGAGACAGCCAGGTGTGATGACCTGTCATAGGAGACAGCCAGTGTGATCATCTCTCATAGGAGACAGCCAGGTGTGATGATCTGTCATAGGAGACAGCCAGGTGTGATGATCTGTCATAGGAGACAGCCAGGTGTGATGACCTGTCATAGGAGACAGCCAGGTGTGATGACCTGTCATAGGAGACAGCCAGGTGTGATGATCTGTCATAGGAGACAGCCAGGTGTGATGACCTGTCATAGGAGACAGCCAGGTGTGATGATCAGTCATAGAGACAGCCAGGTGTGATGATCTGTCATAGGAGACAGCCAGGTGTGATGATCTGTCATAGGAGACAGCCAGGTGTGATGACCTGTCATAGGAGACAGCCAGGTGTGATGATCAGTCATAGGAGACAGCCAGTGTGATGATCAGTCATAGGAGACAGCCAGGTGTGATGATCTGTCATAGGAGACAGCCAGGTGTGATGATCTCTCATAGGAGACAGCCAGGTGTGATGACCTGTCATAGGAGACAGCCAGGTGTGATGATCTCACATAGGAGACAGCCAGGTGTGATGATCAGTCATAGGAGACAGCCAGGTGTGATGATCAGTCATAGGAGACAGCCAGGTGTGATGACCTGTCATAGGAGACAGCCAGGTGTGATGACCTGTCATAGGAGACAGCCAGGTGTGATGACCTGTCATAGGAGACAGCCAGGTGTGATGACCTGTCATAGGAGACAGCCAGGTGTGATGATCTGTCATAGGAGACAGCCAGGTGTGATGACCTGTCATAGGAGACAGCCAGGTGTGATGATCAGTCATAGGAGACAGCCAGGTGTGATGATCAGTCATAGGAGACAGCCAGTGTGATGATCTGTCATAGGAGACAGCCAGGTGTGATGATCTCTCATAGGAGACAGCCAGGTGTGATGACCTGTCATAGGAGACAGCCAGGTGTGATCATCTCTCATAGGAGACAGCCAGGTGTGATGATCAGTCATAGGAGACAGCCAGGTGTGATGATCAGTCATAGGAGACAGGCAGGTGTGATCATCTCTCATAGGAGACAGCCAGGTGTGATGATCTGTCATAGGAGACAGCCAGGTGTGATGATCAGTCATAGGAGACAGCCAGGTGTGATGACCTGTCATAGGAGACAGCCAGGTGTGATGACCTGTCATAGGAGACAGCCAGGTGTGATGATCTGTCATAGGAGACAGCCAGGTGTGATGATCCTGTCATAGGAGACAGCCAGGTGTGATGATCAGTCATAGGAGACAGCCAGGTGTGATGATCTCTCATAGGAGACAGCCAGGTGTGATGATCTCTCATAGGAGACAGCCAGGTGTGATGATCAGTCATAGGAGACAGCCAGGTGTGATGATCTGTCATAGGAGACAGCCAGGTGTGATGATCTCTCATAGGAGACAGCCAGGTGTGATGACCTGTCATAGGAGACAGCCAGGTGTGATGATCTCACATAGGAGACAGCCAGGTGTGATGATCTCTCATAGGAGACAGCCAGGTGTGATGACCTGTCATAGGAGACAGCCAGGTGTGATGATCTGTCATAGGAGACAGCCAGGTGTGATGATCTGTCATAGGAGACAGCCAGGTGTGATGATCTCTCATAGGAGACAGCCAGGTGTGATGACCTGTCATAGGAGACAGCAGGTGTGATGATCTCACATAGGAGACAGCCAGGTGTGATGATCTGTCATAGGAGACAGCCAGGTGTGATGATCAGTCATAGGAGACAGCCAGGTGGTGATGACCTGTCATAGGAGACAGCCAGGTGTGATGACCTGTCATAGGAGACAGCCAGGTGTGATGACCTGTCATAGGAGACAGCCAGGTGTGATGACCTGTCAAGGAGACAGCCAGGTGTGATGATCTGTCATAGGAGACAGCCAGGTGTGATGACCTGTCATAGGAGACAGCCAGGTGTGATGATCAGTCATAGGAGACAGCCAGGTGTGATGATCTGTCATAGGAGACAGCCAGGTGTGTTGATCTGTCATAGGAGACAGCCAGGTGTGATGATCAGTCATAGGAGACAGCCAGGTGTGATGACCTGTCATAGGAGACAGCCAGGTGTGATGATTCTGGCATAGGAGACAGCCAGGTGTGATGATCAGTCATAGGAGACAGCCAGGTGTGATGATCTGTCATAGGAGACAGCCAGGTGTGATGATCTCTCATAGGAGACAGCCCAGGTGTGATGACCTGTCATAGGAGACAGCCAGGTGTGATGATCTCACATAGGAGACAGCCAGGTGTGATGATCAGTCATAGGAGACAGCCAGGTGTGATGATCAGTCATAGGAGACAGCCAGGTGTGATGACCTGTCATAGGAGACAGCCAGGTGTGATGACCTGTCATAGGAGACAGCCAGGTGTGATGACCTGTCATAGGAGACAGCCAGGTGTGATCATCTCTCATAGGAGACAGCCAGGTGTGATGATCTGTCATAGGAGACAGCCAGGTGTGATGATCAGTCATAGGAGACAGCCAGGTGTGATCATCTCTCATAGGAGACAGCCAGGTGTGATGATCTGTCATAGGAGACAGCCAGGTGTGATGATCAGTCATAGGAGACAGCCAGGTGTGATGACCTGTCATAGGAGACAGCCAGGTGTGATGACCTGTCATAGGAGACAGCCAGGTGTGATGACCTGTCATAGGAGACAGCCAGGTGTGATGACCTGTCTTAGGAGACAGCCAGGTGTGATGATCAGTCATAGGAGACAGCCAGGTGTGATGATCAGTCATAGGAGACAGCCAGGTGTGATGACCTGTCATAGGAGACAGCCAGGTGTGATGACCTGTTCATAGGAGACAGCCAGGTGTGATGATCAGTCATAGGAGACAGCCAGGTGTGATGATCTGTCATAGGAGACAGCCAGGTGTGATGACCTGTCATAGGAGACAGCCAGGTGTGATGACCTGTCATAGGAGACAGCCAGGTGTGATGATCAGTCATAGGAGACAGCCAGGTGTGATGACCTGTCATAGGAGACAGCCAGGTGTGATGATCAGTCATAGGAGACAGCCAGGTGTGATGATCTGTCATAGGAGACAGCCAGGTGTGATGACCTGTCATAGGAGACAGCCAGGTGTGATGACCTGTCATAGGAGACAGCCAGGTGTGATGATCAGTCATAGGAGACAGCCAGGTGTGGTGACCTGTCATAGGAGACAGCCAGGTGTGATGACCTGTCATAGGAGACAGCCAGGTGTGATGATCTGACATAGGAGACAGCCAGATGTGATCATCTCTCATAGGAGACAGCCAGGTGTGATGACCTGTCATAGGAGACAGCCAGGTGTGATGATCAGTCATAGGAGACAGCAGGTGTGATGACCTGTCATAGGAGACAGCCAGGTGTGATGACAGTCATAGGAGACAGCCAGTGTGGTGACCTGTCATAGGAGACAGCCAGGTGTGATGACCTGTCATAGGAGACAGCCAGGTGTGATGATCTGTCATAGGAGACAGCCAGAGTGTGATCAGCTCTCATAGGAGACAGCCAGGTGTGATGACCTGTCATAGGAGACAGCCAGGTGTGATGATCAGTCATAGGAGACAGCCACGATGTGATCATCTCTCATAGGAGACAGCCAGGTGTGATGATCTGTCATAGGAGACAGCCAGGTGTGATGATCAGTCATAGGAGACAGCCAGGTGTGATGACCTGTCATAGGAGACAGCCAGGTGTGATGACCTGTCATAGGAGACAGCCAGGTGTGATCATCTCTCATAGGAGACAGCCAGGTGTGATGATCTGTCATAGGAGACAGCCAGGTGTGATGACCTGTCATAGGAGACAGCCAGGTGTGATGACCGGTCATAGGAGACAGCCAGGTGTGATGACCTGTCATAGGAGACAGCCAGGTGTGATGATCTGTCATAGGAGACAGCCAGGTGTGATGACCTGTCATAGGAGACAGCCAGGTGTGATGATCAGTCATAGGAGACAGCCAGGTGTGATGATCTCACATAGGAGACAGCCAGGTGTGATGATCAGTCATAGGAGACAGCCAGGTGTGATGATCTGTCATAGGAGACAGCCAGGTGTGATGATCTGTCATAGGAGACAGCCAGGTGTGATGACCTGTCATAGGAGACAGCCAGGTGTGATGATCAGTCATAGGAGACAGCCAGGTGTGATGACCTGTCATAGGAGACAGCCAGGTGTGATGATCAGTCATAGGAGACAGCCAGGTGTGATGATCAGTCATAGGAGACAGCCAGGTGTGATGATCTCACATAGGAGACAGCCAGGTGTGATGATCAGTCATAGGAGACAGCCAGGTGTGATGATCTGTCATAGGAGACAGCCAGGTGTGATGATCTGTCATAGGAGACAGCCAGGTGTGATGATCAGTCATAGGAGACAGCCAGGTGTGATGATCAGTCATAGGAGACAGCCAGGTGTGATGATCTGTCATAGGAGACAGCCAGGTGTGATGATCTCTCATAGGAGACAGCCAGGTGTGATGACCTGTCATAGGAGACAGCCAGGTGTGATGATCTCACATAGGAGACAGCCAGGTGTGATGATCAGTCATAGGAGACAGCCAGGTGTGATGATCAGTCATAGGAGACAGCCAGGTGTGATGACCTGTCATAGGAGACAGCCAGGTGTGATCATCTCTCATAGGAGACAGCCAGGTGTGATGACCTGTCATAGGAGACAGCCAGGTGTGATGATCTGTCATAGGAGACAGCCAGGTGTGATGATCAGTCATAGGAGACAGCCAGGTGTGATGACCTGTCATAGGAGACAGCCAGGTGTGATGACCTGTCATAGGAGACAGCCAGGTGTGATCATCTCTCATAGGAGACAGCCAGGTGTGATGATCTGTCATAGGAGACAGCCAGGTTGATGATCAGTCATAGGAGACAGCCAGGTGTGATGATCTGTCATAGGAGACAGCCAGGTGTGATGACCTGTCATAGGAGACAGCCAGGTGTGATGACCTGTCATAGGAGACAGCCAGGTGTGATGATCTGTCATAGGAGACAGCCAGGTGTGATGACCTGTCATAGGAGACAGCCAGGTGTGATGATCAGTCATAGGAGACAGCCAGGTGTGATGATCTGTCATAGGAGACAGCCAGGTGTGATGACCTGTCATAGGAGACAGCCAGGTGTGATGATCAGTCATAGGAGACAGCCAGGTGTGATGATCTGTCATAGGAGACAGCCAGGTGTGATGACCTGTCATAGGAGACAGCCAGGTGTGATGATCAGTCATAGGAGACAGCCAGGTGTGGTGACCTGTCATAGGAGACAGCCAGGTGTGATGACCTGTCATAGGAGACAGCCAGGTGTGATGATCTGACATAGGAGACAGCCAGGTGTGATGATCAGTCATAGGAGACAGCCAGATGTGATCATCTCTCATAGGAGACAGCCAGGTGTGATGATCTGTCATAGGAGACAGCCAGGTGTGATGATCAGTCATAGGAGACAGCCAGGTGTGATGACCTGTCATAGGAGACAGCCAGGTGTGATGACCTGTCATAGGAGACAGCCAGGTGTGATCATCTCTCATAGGAGACAGCCAGGTGTGATGATCTGTCATAGGAGACAGCCAGGTGTGATGATCTGTCATAGGAGACAGCCAGGTGTGATGACCTGTCATAGGAGACAGCCAGGTGTGATGACCTGTCATAGGAGACAGCCAGGTGTGATGATCTGTCATAGGAGACAGCCAGGTGTGATGACCTGTCATAGGAGACAGCCAGGTGTGATGATCTGTCATAGGAGACAGCCAGGTGTGATGATCTGTCATAGGAGACAGCCAGGTGTGATGACCTGTCATAGGAGACAGCCAGGTGTGATGATCAGTCATAGGAGACAGCCAGGTGTGATGATCAGTCATAGGAGACAGCCAGGTGTGATGATCTGTCATAGGAGACAGCCAGGTGTGATGATAGGAGACAGCCAGGTGTGATGACCTGTCATAGGAGACAGCCAGGTGTGATGATCTCACATAGGAGACAGCCAGGTGTGATGATCAGTCATAGGAGACAGCCAGGTGTGATGATCAGTCATAGGAGACAGCCAGGTGTGATGACCTGTCATAGGAGACAGCCAGGTGTGATCATCTCTCATAGGAGACAGCCAGGTGTGATGACCTGTCATAGGAGACAGCCAGGTGTGATGATCTGTCATAGGAGAAAGCCAGGTGTGATGATCAGTCATAGGAGACAGCCAGGTGTGATGACCTGTCATAGGAGACAGCCAGGTGTGATGACCTGTCATAGGAGACAGCCAGGTGTGATCATCTCTCATAGGAGACAGCCAGGTGTGATGATCTGTCATAGGAGACAGCCAGGTGTGATGATCTGTCATAGGAGACAGCCAGGTGTGATGACCTGTCATAGGAGACAGCCAGGTGTGATGACCTGTCATAGGAGACAGCCAGGTGTGATGATCTGTCATAGGAGACAGCCAGGTGTGATGACCTGTCATAGGAGACAGCCAGGTGTGATGATCAGTCATAGGAGACAGCCAGGTGTGATGATCTGTCATAGGAGACAGCAGGTGTGATGATCTGTCATAGGAGACAGCCAGGTGTGATGACCTGTCATAGGAGACAGCCAGGTGTGATGATCAGTCATAGGAGACAGCCAGGTGTGATGATCAGTCATAGGAGACAGCCAGGTGTGATGATCTGTCATAGGAGACAGCCAGGTGTGATGATCTCTCATAGGAGACAGCCAGGTGTGATGACCTGTCATAGGAGACAGCCAGGTGTGATGATCTCATCATAGGAGACAGCCAGGTGTGATGATCAGTCATAGGAGACAGCCAGGTGTGATGATCAGTCATAGGAGACAGCCAGGTGTGATGACCTGTCATAGGAGACAGCCAGGTGTGATGACCTGTCATAGGAGACAGCCAGGTGTGATGACTTGTCATAGGAGACAGCCAGGTGTGATGACCTGTCATAGGAGACAGCCAGGTGTGATGATCTGTCATAGGAGACAGCCAGGTGTGATGATCTGTCATAGGAGACAGCCAGGTGTGATGAATCTGTCATAGGAGACAGCCAGGTGTGATGATCGTCATAGGAGACAGCCAGGTGTGATGACCTGTCATAGGAGACAGCCAGGTGTGATGATCTCTCATAGGAGACAGCCAGGTGTGATGATCCTGTCATAGGAGACAGCCAGGTGTGATGATCAACTCATAGGAGACAGCCAGGTGTGATGATCTCTCATAGGAGACAGCCAGGTGTGATGATCAGTCATAGGAGACAGCCAGGTGTGATGATCTGTCATAGGAGACAGCCAGGTGTGATGATCTCTCATAGGAGACAGCCAGGTGTGATGACCTGTCATAGGAGACAGCCAGGTGTGATGACCTCACATAGGAGACAGCCAGGTGTGATGATCTGTCATAGGAGACAGCCAGTGTGATGACTGTCATAGGAGACAGCCAGGTGTGATGATCTGTCATAGGAGACAGCCAGGTGTGATGACCTGTCATAGGAGACAGCCAGGTGTGATGATCTCTCATAGGAGACAGCCAGGTGTGATGACCTGTCATAGGAGACAGCCAGGTGTGATGATCTCACATAGGAGACAGCCAGGTGTGATGATCAGTCATAGGAGACAGCCAGGTGTGATGATCAGTCATAGGAGACAGCCAGGTGTGATGACCTGTCATAGGAGACAGCCAGGTGTGATGACCTGTCATAGGAGACAGCCAGGTGTGATGACCTGTCATAGGAGACAGCCAGGTGTGATGATCTGTCATAGGAGACAGCCAGGTGTGATGATCTGTCATAGGAGACAGCCAGGTGTGATGACCTGTCATAGGAGACAGCCAGGTGTGATGATCAGTCATAGGAGACAGCCAGGTGTGATGATCTGTCATAGGAGACAGCCAGGTGTGATGATCTGTCATAGGAGACAGCCAGGTGTGATGATCAGTCATAGGAGACAGCCAGGTGTGATGACCTGTCATAGGAGACAGCCAGGTGTGATGATCTGGCATAGGAGACAGCCAGGTGTGATGATCAGTCATAGGAGACAGCCAGGTGTGATGATCTGTCATAGGAGACAGCCAGGTGTGATGATCTCTCATAGGAGACAGCCAGGTGTGATGACCTGTCATAGGAGACAGCCAGGTGTGATGATCTCACATAGGAGACAGCCAGGTGTGATGATCAGTCATAGGAGACAGCCAGGTGTGATGATCAGTCATAGGAGACAGCCAGGTGTGATGACCTGTCATAGGAGACAGCCAGGTGTGATGACCTGTCATAGGAGACAGCCAGGTGTGATGACCTGTCATAGGAGACAGCCAGGTGTGATCATCTCTCATAGGAGACAGCCAGGTGTGATGATCTGTCATAGGAGACAGCCAGGTGTGATGATCAGTCATAGGAGACAGCCAGGTGTGATCATCTCTCATAGGAGACAGCCAGGTGTGATGATCTGTCATAGGAGACAGCCAGGTGTGATGATCAGTCATAGGAGACAGCCAGGTGTGATGACCTGTCATAGGAGACAGCCAGGTGTGATGACCTGTCATAGGAGACAGCCAGGTGTGATGACCTGTCATAGGAGACAGCAGGTGTGATGACCTGTCATAGGAGACAGCCAGGTGTGATGACCTGTCATAGGAGACAGCCAGGTGTGATGACCTGTCATAGGAGACAGCCAGGTGTGATCATCTCTCATAGGAGACAGCCAGTGTGATGATCAGTCATAGGAGACAGCCAGGTGTGATGATCTGTCATAGGAGACAGCCAGGTGTGATGATCAGTCATAGGAGACAGCCAGGTGTGATGATCAGTCATAGGAGACAGCCAGGTGTGATGACCTGTCATAGGAGACAGCCAGGTGTGATGATCTGTCATAGGAGACAGCCAGGTGTGATGACCTGTCATAGGAGACAGCCAGGTGTGATGATCAGTCATAGGAGACAGCCAGGTGTGATGACCTGTCATAGGAGACAGCCAGGTGTGATGACCTGTCATAGGAGACAGCCAGGTGTGATCATCTCTCATAGGAGACAGCCAGGTGTGATGATCTGTCATAGGAGACAGCCAGGTGTGATGATCTGTCATAGGAGACAGCCAGATGTGATCATCTCTCATAGGAGACAGCCAGGTGTGATGATCTGTCATAGGAGACAGCCAGGTGTGATGATCAGTCATAGGAGACAGCCAGGTGTGATGACCTTCATAGGAGACAGCCAGGTGTGATGACCTGTCATAGGAGACAGCCAGGTGTGATCATCTCTCATAGGAGACAGCCAGGTGTGATGATCTGTCATAGGAGACAGCCAGGTGTGATGATCTGTCATAGAGACAGCCAGGTGTGATGACCTGTCATAGGAGACAGCCAGGTGTGATGACCTGTCATAGGAGACAGCCAGGTGTGATGATCTGTCATAGGAGACAGCCAGGTGTGATGACCTGTCATAGGAGACAGCCAGGTGTGATGATCTCACATAGGAGACAGCCAGGTGTGATGATCAGTCATAGGAGACAGCCAGGTGTGATGATCAGTCATAGGAGACAGCCAGGTGTGATGATCAGTCATAGGAGACAGCCAGGTGTGATGACCTGTCATAGGAGACAGCCAGGTGTGATGACCTGTCATAGGAGACAGCCAGATGTTATCATCTCTCATAGAGACAGCCAGGTGTGATGACCTGTCATAGGAGACAGCCAGGTGTGATGATCAGTCATAGGACAGCCAGATGAGATCATCTCTCATAGGAGACAGCCAGGTGTGATGATCTGTCATAGGAGACAGCCAGGTGTGTGATCAGTCATAGGAGACAGCCAGGTGTGATGAACTGACATAGGAGACAGCCAGGTGTGATGAACCTGTCATAGGAGACAGCCAGGTGTGATCATCTCTCATAGGAGACAGCCAGGTGTGATGATCTGTCATAGGAGACAGCCAGGTGTGATGATCTGTCATAGGAGACAGCCAGGTGTGATGACCTGTCATAGGAGACAGCCAGGTGTGATGACCTGTCATAGGAGACAGCCAGGTGTGATGATCTGTCATAGGAGACAGCCAGGTGTGATGACCTGTCATAGGAGACAGCCAGGTGTGATGATCAGCATAGAGACAGCCAGGTGTGATGATCTCACATAGGAGACAGCCAGGTGTGATGATCATTCATAGGAGACAGCCAGGTGTGATGATCTCTCATAGGAGACAGCCAGGTGTGATGATCTGTCATAGGAGACAGCCAGGTGTGATGACCTGTCATAGGAGACAGCCAGGTGTGATGATCAGTCATAGGAGACAGCCAGGTGTGATGACCTGTCATAGGAGACAGCCAGGTGTGATGACCAGTCATAGGAGACAGCCAGGTGTGATGATCAGTCATAGGAGACAGCCAGGTGTGATGATCTCACATAGGAGACAGCCAGGTGTGATGATCAGTCATAGGAGACAGCCAGGTGTGATGATCTGCATAGGAGACAGCCAGGTGTGATGATCTGTCATAGGAGACAGCCAGGTGTGATGACCTGTCATAGGAGACAGCCAGGTGTGATGATCAGTCATAGGAGACAGCCAAGGTGTGATGATCAGTCATAGGAGACAGCCAGGTGTGATGATCTGTCATAGGAGACAGCCAGGTGTGATGATCTCTCATAGGAGACAGCCCAGGTGTGATGACCTGTCATAAGGAGACAGCCAGGTGTGATGATCTCACATAGGGAACAGCCAGGTGTGATGAGCCAGGTGTGATGATCAGTCATAGGAGACAGCCAGGTGTGATGACCTGTCATAGGAGACAGCCAGGTGTGATGACCTGTCATAGGAGACAGCCAGGTGTGATCATCTCTCATAGGAGACAGCCAGGTGTGATGATCTGTCATAGGAGACAGCCAGGTGTGATGATCTGTCATAGGAGACAGCCAGGTGTGATGACCTGTCATAGGAGACAGCCAGGTGTGATGACCTGTCATAGGAGACAGCCAGGTGTGATGATCTGTCATAGGAGACAGCCAGGTGTGATGACCTGTCATAGGAGACAGCCAGGTGTGATGATCAGTCATAGGAGACAGCCAGGTGTGATGATCTGTCATAGGAGACAGCCAGGTGTGATGACCTGTCATAGGAGACAGCCAGGTGTGATGATCAGTCATAGGAGACAGCCAGGTGTGATGATCTGTCATAGGAGACAGCCAGGTGTGATGACCTGTCATAGGAGACAGCCAGGTGTGATGATCAGTCATAGGAGACAGCCAGGTGTGGTGACCTGTCATAGGAGACAGCCAGGTGTGATGACCTGTCATAGGAGACAGCCAGGTGTGATGATCTGACATAGGAGACAGCCAGGTGTGATGATCAGTCATAGGAGACAGCCAGATGTGATCATCTCTCATAGGAGACAGCCAGGTGTGATGATCTGTCATAGGAGACAGCCAGGTGTGATGATCAGTCATAGGAGACAGCCAGGTGTGATGACCTGTCATAGGAGACAGCCAGGTGTGATGACCTGTCATAGGAGACAGCCAGGTGTGATCATCTCTCATAGGAGACAGCCAGGTGTGATGATCTGTCATAGGAGACAGCCAGGTGTGATGATCTGTCATAGGAGACAGCCAGGTGTGATGACCTGTCATAGGAGACAGCCAGGTGTGATGACCTGTCATAGGAGACAGCCAGGTGTGATGATCTGTCATAGGAGACAGCCAGGTGTGATGACCTGTCATAGGAGACAGCCAGGTGTGATGATCAGTCATAGGAGACAGCCAGGTGTGATGATCTGTCATAGGAGACAGCCAGGTGTGATGATCTGTCATAGGAGACAGCCAGGTGTGATGACCTGTCATAGGAGACAGCCAGGTGTGATGATCAGTCATAGGAGACAGCCAGGTGTGATGATCAGTCATAGGAGACAGCCAGGTGTGATGATCTGTCATAGGAGACAGCCAGGTGTGATGATCTCTCATAGGAGACAGCCAGGTGTGATGACCTGTCATAGGAGACAGCCAGGTGTGATGATCTCACATAGGAGACAGCCAGGTGTGATGATCAGTCATAGGAGACAGCCAGGTGTGATGATCAGTCATAGGAGACAGCCAGGTGTGATGACCTGTCATAGGAGACAGCCAGGTGTGATCATCTCTCATAGGAGACAGCCAGGTGTGATGACCTGTCATAGGAGACAGCCAGGTGTGATGATCTGTCATAGGAGACAGCCAGGTGTGATGATCAGTCATAGGAGACAGCCAGGTGTGATGACCTGTCATAGGAGACAGCCAGGTGTGATGACCTGTCATAGGAGACAGCCAGGTGTGATCATCTCTCATAGGAGACAGCCAGGTGTGATGATCTGTCATAGGAGACAGCCAGGTGTGATGATCTGTCATAGGAGACAGCCAGGTGTGATGATCCTGTCATAGGAGACAGCCAGGTGTGATGACCTGTCATAGGAGACAGCCAGGTGTGATGATCTGTCATAGGAGACAGCCAGGTGTGATGACCTGTCATAGGAGACAGCCAGGTGTGATGATCAGTCATAGGAGACAGCCAGGTGTGATGATCTGTCATAGGAGACAGCCAGGTGTGATGATCTGTCATAGGAGACAGCCAGGTGTGATGACCTGTCATAGGAGACAGCCAGGTGTGATGATCAGTCATAGGAGACAGCCAGGTGTGATGATCAGTCATAGGAGACAGCCAGGTGTGATGATCTGTCATAGGAGACAGCCAGGTGTGATGATCTCTCATAGGAGACAGCCAGGTGTGATGACCTGTCATAGGAGACAGCCAGGTGTGATGATCTCACATAGGAGACAGCCAGGTGTGATGATCAGTCATAGGAGACAGCCAGGTGTGATGATCAGTCATAGGAGACAGCCAGGTGTGATGACCTGTCAGGAGACAGCCAGGTGTGATGATCAGTCATAGGAGACAGCCAGGTGTGATGATCAGTCATAGGAGACAGCCAGGTGTGATGATCTGTCATAGGAGACAGCCAGGTGTGATGATCTGCTCATAGGAGACAGCCAGGTGTGATGACCTGTCATAGGAGACAGCCAGGTGTGATGATCTCACATAGGAGACAGCCAGGTGTGATGATCAGTCATAGGAGACAGCCAGGTGTGATGATCAGTCATAGGAGACAGCCAGGTGTGATGACCTGTCATAGGAGACAGCCAGGTGTGATGACCTGTCATAGGAGACAGCCAGGTGTGATGACCTGTCATAGGAGACAGCCAGGTGTGATGACCTGTCATAGGAGACAGCCAGGTGTGATGATCTGTCATAGGAGACAGCCAGGTGTGATGACCTGTCATAGGAGACAGCCAGGTGTGATGATCAGTCATAGGAGACAGCCAGGTGTGATGATCTGTCATAGGAGACAGCCAGGTGTGATGATCTGTCATAGGAGACAGCCAGGTGTGATGATCTCTCATAGGAGACAGCCAGGTGTGATGACCTGTCATAGGAGACAGCCAGGTGTGATGATCTCACATAGGAGACAGCCAGGTGTGATGATCTCTCATAGGAGACAGCCAGGTGTGATGATCAGTCATAGGAGACAGCCAGGTGTGATGATCTGTCATAGGAGACAGCCAGGTGTGATGATCTCTCATAGGAGACAGCCAGGTGTGATGACCTGTCATAGGAGACAGCCAGGTGTGATGATCTCACATAGGAGACAGCCAGGTGTGATGATCTGTCATAGGAGACAGCCAGGTGTGATGACCTGTCATAGGAGACAGCCAGGTGTGATGATCTGTCATAGGAGACAGCCAGGTGTGATGATCTGTCATAGGAGACAGCCAGGTGTGATGATCTGTCATAGGAGACAGCCAGGTGTGATGACCTGTCATAGGAGACAGCCAGGTGTGATGATCTGTCATAGGAGACAGCCAGGTGTGATGATCAGTCATAGGAGACAGCCAGGTGTGATGATCAGTCATAGGAGACAGCCAGGTGTGATGACCTGTCATAGGAGACAGCCAGGTGTGATGACCTGTCATAGGAGACAGCCAGGTGTGATGATCTGTCATAGGAGACAGCCAGGTGTGATGATCTGTCATAGGAGACAGCCAGGTGTGATGACCTGTCATAGGAGACAGCCAGGTGTGATGATCTGTCATAGGAGACAGCCAGGTGTGATGATCTGTCATAGGAGACAGCCAGGTGTGATGATCAGTCATAGGAGACAGCCAGGTGTGATGACCTGTCATAGGAGACAGCCAGGTGTGATGATCTGTCATAGGAGACAGCCAGGTGTGATGATCAGTCATAGGAGACAGCCAGGTGTGATGATCTGTCATAGGAGACAGCCAGGTGTGATGATCTGTCATAGGAGACAGCCAGGTGTGATGATCTCACATAGGAGACAGCCAGGTGTGATGATCAGTCATAGGAGACAGCCAGGTGTGATGATCTGTCATAGGAGACAGCCAGGTGTGATGACCTGTCATAGGAGACAGCCAGGTGTGATGACCTGTCATAGGAGACAGCCAGGTGTGATGATCTGTCATAGGAGACAGCCAGGTGTGATGATCTGTCATAGGAGACAGCCAGGTGTGATGATCAGTCATAGGAGACAGCCAGGTGTGATGATCTCTCATAGGAGACAGCCAGGTGTGATGATCTGTCATAGGAGACAGCCAGGTGTGATGATCAGTCATAGGAGACAGCCAGGTGTGATGACCTGTCATAGGAGACAGCCAGGTGTGATGACCTGTCATAGGAGACAGCCAGGTGTGATGACCTGTCATAGGAGACAGCCAGGTGTGATGACCTGTCATAGGAGACAGCCAGGTGTGATGATCTGTCATAGGAGACAGCCAGGTGTGATGATCTGTCATAGGAGACAGCCAGGTGTGATGATCAGTCATAGGAGACAGCCAGGTGTGATGATCTGTCATAGGAGACAGCCAGGTGTGATGATCTGTCATAGGAGACAGCCAGGTGTGATGATCTCTCATAGGAGACAGCCAGGTGTGATGACCTGTCATAGGAGACAGCCAGGTGTGATGATCTCACATAGGAGACAGCCAGGTGTGATGATCAGTCATAGGAGACAGCCAGGTGTGATGACCTGTCATAGGAGACAGCCAGGTGTGATGATCTGTCATAGGAGACAGCCAGGTGTGATGACCTGTCATAGGAGACAGCCAGGTGTGATGATCTGTCATAGGAGACAGCCAGGTGTGATGATCAGTCATAGGAGACAGCCAGGTGTGATGATCAGTCATAGGAGACAGCCAGGTGTGATGATCTCGTCATAGGAGACAGCCAGGTGTGATGACCTGTCATAGGAGACAGCCAGGTGTGATGATCTGACATAGGAGACAGCCAGGTGTGATGATCCTGTCATAGGAGACAGCCAGGTGTGATGACCTGTCATAGGAGACAGCCAGGTGTGATGATCTGTCATAGGAGACAGCCAGGTGTGATGACCTGTCATAGGAGACAGCCAGGTGTGATGATCTGACATAGGAGACAGCCAGGTGTGATGATCTGACATAGGAGACAGCCAGGTGTGATGATCTGTCATAGGAGACAGCCAGGTGTGATGATCTGTCATAGGAGACAGCCAGGTGTGATGATCTGTCATAGGAGACAGCCAGGTGTGATGATCAGTCATAGGAGACAGCCAGGTGTGATGATCTGTCATAGGAGACAGCCAGGTGTGATGATCTGTCATAGGAGACAGCCAGGTGTGATGACCTGTCATAGGAGACAGCCAGGTGTGATGATCAGTCATAGGAGACAGCCAGGTGTGATGACCTGTCATAGGAGACAGCCAGGTGTGATGATCAGTCATAGGAGACAGCCAGGTGTGATGACCTGTCATAGGAGACAGCCAGGTGTGATGATCTGTCATAGGAGACAGCCAGGTGTGATGATCAGTCATAGGAGACAGCCAGGTGTGATGACCTGTCATAGGAGACAGCCAGGTGTGATGATCTGTCATAGGAGACAGCCAGGTGTGATGATCAGTCATAGGAGACAGCCAGGTGTGATGATCTGTCATAGGAGACAGCCAGGTGTGATGATCTGTCATAGGAGACAGCCAGGTGTGATGACCTGTCATAGGAGACAGCCAGGTGTGATGATCCTGTCATAGGAGACAGCCAGGTGTGATGATCTGTCATAGGAGACAGCCAGGTGTGATGATCTGTCATAGGAGACAGCCAGGTGTGATGATCTGTCATATGAGACAGCCAGGTGTGATGATCTGACATAGGAGACAGCCAGGTGTGATGATCTGTCATAGGAGACAGCCAGGTGTGATGATCTGTCATAGGAGACAGCCAGGTGTGATGATCTGTCATAGGAGACAGCCAGGTGTGATGATCTGTCATAGGAGACAGCCAGGTGTGATGATCTGTCATAGGAGACAGCCAGGTGTGATGACCTGTCATAGGAGACAGCCAGGTGTGATGATCAGTCATAGGAGACAGCCAGGTGTGATGATCTCTCATAGGAGACAGCCAGGTGTGATGATCTGTCATAGGAGACAGCCAGGTGTGATGATCAGTCATAGGAGACAGCCAGGTGTGATGATCTGTCATAGGAGACAGCCAGGTGTGATGATCTGTCATAGGAGACAGCCAGGTGTGATGATCAGTCATAGGAGACAGCCAGGTGTGATGACCTGTCATAGGAGACAGCCAGGTGTGATGATCTGTCATAGGAGACAGCCAGGTGTGATGATCAGTCATAGGAGACAGCCAGGTGTGATGATCTGTCATAGGAGACAGCCAGGTGTGATGATCTGTCATAGGAGACAGCCAGGTGTGATGACCTGTCATAGGAGACAGCCAGGTGTGATGACCTGTCATAGGAGACAGCCAGGTGTGATGATCTGTCATAGGAGACAGCCAGGTGTGATGATCTGTCATAGGAGACAGCCAGGTGTGATGATCCTGTCATAGGAGACAGCCAGGTGTGATGATCAGTCATAGGAGACAGCCAGGTGTGATGACCTGTCATAGGAGACAGCCAGGTGTGATGATCTGTCATAGGAGACAGCCAGGTGTGATGACCTGTCATAGGAGACAGCCAGGTGTGATGACCTGTCATAGGAGACAGCCAGGTGTGATGATCTGTCATAGGAGACAGCCAGGTGTGATGATCTGTCATAGGAGACAGCCAGGTGTGATGATCTGTCATAGGAGACAGCCAGGTGTGATGATCTGACATAGGAGACAGCCAGGTGTGATGATCTGACATAGGAGACAGCCAGGTGTGATGATCTGTCATAGGAGACAGCCAGGTGTGATGATCTGTCATAGGAGACAGCCAGGTGTGATGATCTGTCATAGGAGACAGCCAGGTGTGATGATCTGTCATAGGAGACAGCCAGGTGTGATGACCTGTCATAGGAGACAGCCAGGTGTGATGATCAGTCATAGGAGACAGCCAGGTGTGATGATCTGTCATAGGAGACAGCCAGGTGTGATGATCTGTCATAGGAGACAGCCAGGTGTGATGATCTGTCATAGGAGACAGCCAGGTGTGATGACCTGTCATAGGAGACAGCCAGGTGTGATGATCAGTCATAGGAGACAGCCAGGTGTGATGATCTGTCATAGGAGACAGCCAGGTGTGATGATCTGTCATAGGAGACAGCCAGGTGTGATGATCTGTCATAGGAGACAGCCAGGTGTGATGACCTGTCATAGGAGACAGCCAGGTGTGATGATCTGTCATAGGAGACAGCCAGGTGTGATGATCTGACATAGGAGACAGCCAGGTGTGATGATCAGTCATAGGAGACAGCCAGGTGTGATGATCTGTCATAGGAGACAGCCAGGTGTGATGATCTGTCATAGGAGACAGCCAGGTGTGATGACCTGTCATAGGAGACAGCCAGGTGTGATGATCTGTCATAGGAGACAGCCAGGTGTGATGACCTGTCATAGGAGACAGCCAGGTGTGATGATCTGTCATAGGAGACAGCCAGGTGTGATGATCAGTCATAGGAGACAGCCAGGTGTGATGACCTGTCATAGGAGACAGCCAGGTGTGATGATCTGTCATAGGAGACAGCCAGGTGTGATGACCTGTCATAGGAGACAGCCAGGTGTGATGATCTGTCATAGGAGACAGCCAGGTGTGATGATCCTGTCATAGGAGACAGCCAGGTGTGATGACCTGTCATAGGAGACAGCCAGGTGTGATGATCTGTCATAGGAGACAGCCAGGTGTGATGATCAGTCATAGGAGACAGCCAGGTGTGATGACCTGTCATAGGAGACAGCCAGGTGTGATGATCTGACATAGGAGACAGCCAGGTGTGATGATCAGTCATAGGAGACAGCCAGGTGTGATGATCTGTCATAGGAGACAGCCAGGTGTGATGATCTCTCATAGGAGACAGCCAGGTGTGATGACCTGTCATAGGAGACAGCCAGGTGTGATGATCTCACATAGGAGACAGCCAGGTGTGATGATCAGTCATAGGAGACAGCCAGGTGTGATGATCAGTCATAGGAGACAGCCAGGTGTGATGACCTGTCATAGGAGACAGCCAGGTGTGATGACCTGTCATAGGAGACAGCCAGGTGTGATGACCTGTCATAGGAGACAGCCAGGTGTGATGATCTCTCATAGGAGACAGCCAGGTGTGATGATCTGTCATAGGAGACAGCCAGGTGTGATGATCAGTCATAGGAGACAGCCAGGTGTGATGATCTGTCATAGGAGACAGCCAGGTGTGATGATCTGTCATAGGAGACAGCCAGGTGTGATGATCAGTCATAGGAGACAGCCAGGTGTGATGACCTGTCATAGGAGACAGCCAGGTGTGATCGACTCTCATAGGAGACAGCCAGGTGTGATGATCTGTCATAGGAGACAGCCAGGTGTGATGACCTGTCATAGGAGACAGCCAGGTGTGATGATCCTGTCATAGGAGACAGCCAGGTGTGATGATCTGTCATAGGAGACAGCCAGGTGTGATGACCTGTCATAGGAGACAGCCAGGTGTGATGATCAGTCATAGGAGACAGCCAGGTGTGATGATCTGTCATAGGAGACAGCCAGGTGTGATGACTCTGTCATAGGAGACAGCCAGGTGTGATGACCTGTCATAGGAGACAGCCAGGTGTGATGACCTGTCATAGGAGACAGCCAGGTGTGATGATCAGTCATAGGAGACAGCCAGGTGTGATGATCTGTCATAGGAGACAGCCAGGTGTGATGATCTCTCATAGGAGACAGCCAGGTGTGATGACCTGTCATAGGAGACAGCCAGGTGTGATGACCTGTCATAGGAGACAGCCAGGTGTGATGATCTCTCATAGGAGACAGCCAGGTGTGATGATCTGTCATAGGAGACAGCCAGGTGTGATGACCTGTCATAGGAGACATGAGTGTGTGATCAGTCATAGGAGACAGCCAGGTGTGATGATCTGTCATAGGAGACAGCCAGGTGTGATGATCTGTCATAGGAGACAGCCAGGTGTGATGACCTGTCATAGGAGACAGCCAGGTGTGATGATCTCACATAGGAGACAGCCAGGTGTGATGATCAGTCATAGGAGACAGCCAGGTGTGATGATCAGTCATAGGAGACAGCCAGGTGTGATGACCTGTCATAGGAGACAGCCAGGTGTGATGATCTGTCATAGGAGACAGCCAGGTGTGATGACCTGTCATAGGAGACAGCCAGGTGTGATCATCTGTCATAGGAGACAGCCAGGTGTGATGATCTGTCATAGGAGACAGCCAGGTGTGATGATCAGTCATAGGAGACAGCCAGGTGTGATCATCTCTCATAGGAGACAGCCAGGTGTGATGATCTGTCATAGGAGACAGCCAGGTGTGATGATCAGTCATAGGAGACAGCCAGGTGTGATGACCTGTCATAGGAGACAGCCAGGTGTGATGATCAGTCATAGGAGACAGCCAGGTGTGATGACCTGTCATAGGAGACAGCCAGGTGTGATGACCTGTCATAGGAGACAGCCAGGTGTGATGACCTGTCATAGGAGACAGCCAGGTGTGATGATCTGTCATAGGAGACAGCCAGGTGTGATGACCTGTCATAGGAGACAGCCAGGTGTGATGATCAGTCATAGGAGACAGCCAGGTGTGATGATCTGTCATAGGAGACAGCCAGGTGTGATGATCTGTCATAGGAGACAGCCAGGTGTGATGACCTGTCATAGGAGACAGGCCAGGTGTGATGACCTGTCATAGGAGACAGCCAGGTGTGATGACCTGTCATAGGAGACAGCCAGGTGTGATGATCAGTCATAGGAGACAGCCAGGTGTGATGATCTGTCATAGGAGACAGCCAGGTGTGATGATCTCTCATAGGAGACAGCCAGGTGTGATGACCTGTCATAGGAGACAGCCAGGTGTGATGACCTGTCATAGGAGACAGCCAGGTGTGATCATCTCTCATAGGAGACAGCCAGGTGTGATGATCTGTCATAGGAGACAGCCAGGTGTGATGATCTGTCATACGAGACAGCCAGGTGTGATGATCTCTCATAGGAGACAGCCAGGTGTGATGACCTGTCATAGGAGACAGCCAGGTGTGATGATCTCACATAGGAGACAGCCAGGTGTGATGATCAGTCATAGGAGACAGCCAGGTGTGATGATCAGTCATAGGAGACAGCCAGGTGTGATGACCTGTCATAGGAGACAGCCAGGTGTGATGACCTGTCATAGGAGACAGCCAGGTGTGATGACCTGTCATAGGAGATAGCCAGGTGTGATCATCTCTCATAGGAGACAGCCAGGTGTGATGATCTGTCATAGGAGACAGCCAGGTGTGATGATCTGTCATAGGAGACAGCCAGGTGTGATGATCAGTCATAGGAGACAGCCAGGTGTGATGACCTGTCATAGGAGACAGCCAGGTGTGATGATCTGTCATAGGAGACAGCCAGGTGTGATGATCAGTCATAGGAGACAGCCAGGTGTGATGACCTGTCATAGGAGACAGCCAGGTGTGATGATCTGACATAGGAGACAGCCAGGTGTGATGATCAGTCATAGGAGACAGCCAGGTGTGATGATCTGTCATAGGAGACAGCCAGGTGTGATGATCTCTCATAGGAGACAGCCAGGTGTGATGACCTGTCATAGGAGACAGCCAGGTGTAATGATCTCACATAGGAGACAGCCAGGTGTGATGATCAGTCATAGGAGACAGCCAGGTGTGATGATCAGTCATAGGAGACAGCCAGGTGTGATGACCTGTCATAGGAGACAGCCAGGTGTGATGACCTGTCATAGGAGACAGCCAGGTGTGATGACCTGTCATAGGAGACAGCCAGGTGTGATCATCTCTCATAGGAGACAGCCAGGTGTGATGATCTGTCATAGGAGACAGCCAGGTGTGATGATCAGTCATAGGAGACAGCCAGGTGTGATGACCTGTCATAGGAGACAGCCAGGTGTGATGATCAGTCATAGGAGACAGCCAGGTGTGATGACCTGTCATAGGAGACAGCCAGGTGTGATCATCTCTCATAGGAGACAGCCAGGTGTGATGATCTGTCATAGGAGACAGCCAGGTGTGATGATCAGTCATAGGAGACAGCCAGGTGTGATGACCTGTCATAGGAGACAGCCAGGTGTGATGACCTGTCATAGGAGACAGCCAGGTGTGATGACCTGTCATAGGAGACAGCCAGGTGTGATGACCTGTCATAGGAGACAGCCAGGTGTGATGATCTGTCATAGGAGACAGCCAGGTGTGATGACCTGTCATAGGAGACAGCCAGGTGTGATGATCAGTCATAGGAGACAGCCAGGTGTGATGACCTGTCATAGGAGACAGCCAGGTGTGATGATCAGTCATAGGAGACAGCCAGGTGTGATGACCTGTCATAGGAGACAGCCAGGTGTGATGACCTGTCATAGGAGACAGCCAGGTGTGATGACCTGTCATAGGAGACAGCCAGGTGTGATGATCTGACATAGGAGACAGCCAGGTGTGATGATCTGACATAGGAGACAGCCAGGTGTGATGATCTGACATAGGAGACAGCCAGGTGTGATGACCTGTCATAGGAGACAGCCAGGTGTGATGACCTGTCATAGGAGACAGCCAGGTGTGATGATCTGACATAGGAGACAGCCAGGTGTGATGATCTGTCATAGGAGACAGCCAGGTGTGATGATCTGTCATAGGAGACAGCCAGGTGAGATGATCTGTCATAGGAGACAGCCAGGTGTGATGACCTGTCATAGGAGACAGCCAGGTGTGATGATCAGTCATAGGAGACAGCCAGGTGTGATGACCTGTCATAGGAGACAGCCAGGTGTGATGATCAGTCATAGGAGACAGCCAGGTGTGATGACCTGTCATAGGAGACAGCCAGGTGTGATGATCTGTCATAGGAGACAGCCAGGTGTGATGACCTGTCATAGGACAGCCAGGTGTGATGATCTGTCATAGGAGACAGCCAGGTGTGATGATCTCTCATAGGAGACAGCCAGGTGTGATGACCTGTCATAGGAGACAGCCAGGTGTGATGATCTCACATAGGAGACAGCCAGGTGTGATGATCAGTCATAGGAGACAGCCAGGTGTGATGATCAGTCATAGGAGACAGCCAGGTGTGATGACCTGTCATAGGAGACAGCCAGGTGTGATGACCTGTCATAGGAGACAGCCAGGTGTGATGACCTGTCATAGGAGACAGCCAGGTGTGATGATCTCACATAGGAGACAGCCAGGTGTGATGATCAGTCATAGGAGACAGCCAGGTGTGATGATCAGTCATAGGAGACAGCCAGGTGTGATGACCTGTCATAGGAGACAGCCAGGTGTGATGACCTGTCATAGGAGACAGCCAGGTGTGATGATCTGACATAGGAGACAGCCAGGTGTGATGATCTGACATAGGAGACAGCCAGGTGTGATGATCTGACATAGGAGACAGCCAGGTGTGATGATCTGACATAGGAGACAGCCAGGTGTGATGATCTGTCATAGGAGACAGCCAGGTGTGATGATCTGTCATAGGAGACAGCCAGGTGTGATGATCTGTCATAGGAGACAGCCAGGTGTGATGACCTGTCATAGGAGACAGCCAGGTGTGATGATCAGTCATAGGAGACAGCCAGGTGTGATGATCTCTCATAGGAGACAGCCAGGTGTGATGATCAGTCATAGGAGACAGCCAGGTGTGATGATCAGTCATAGGAGACAGCCAGGTGTGATGATCTGTCATAGGAGACAGCCAGGTGTGATGATCTGTCATAGGAGACAGCCAGGTGTGATGACCTGTCATAGGAGACAGCCAGGTGTGATGATCTGTCATAGGAGACAGCCAGGTGTGATGATCTGTCATAGGAGACAGCCAGGTGTGATGATCAGTCATAGAAGACAGCCAGGTGTGATGACCTGTCATAGGAGACAGCCAGGTGTGATGATCAGTCATAGGAGACAGCCAGGTGTGATGATCAGTCATAGGAGACAGCCAGGTGTGATGATCAGTCATAGGAGACAGCCAGGTGTGATAACCTGTCATAGGAGACAGCCAGGTTTGATGACCTGTCATAGGAGACAGCCAGGTGTGGTGACCTGTCATAGGAGACAGCCAGGTGTGATCATCTCTCATAGGAGACAGCCAGGTGTGATGATCTGTCATAGGAGACAGCCAGGTGTGATGATCAGTCATAGGAGACAGCCAGGTGTGATCATCTCTCATAGGAGACAGCCAGGTGTGATGATCTGTCATAGGAGACAGCCAGGTGTGATGATCAGTCATAGGAGACAGCCAGGTGTGATGACCTGTCATAGGAGACAGCCAGGTGTGATGACCTGTCATAGGAGACAGCCAGGTGTGATGACCTGTCATAGGAGACAGCCAGGTGTGATGACCTGTCATAGGAGACAGCCAGGTGTGATGATCAGTCATAGGAGACAGCCAGGTGTGATGACCTGTCATAGGAGACAGCCAGGTGTGATGACCTGTCATAGGAGACAGCCAGGTGTGATGATCAGTCATAGGAGACAGCCAGGTGTGATAACCTGTCATAGGAGACAGCCAGGTTTGATGACCTGTCATAGGAGACAGCCAGGTGTGGTGACCTGTCATAGGAGACAGCCAGGTGTGATCATCTCTCATAGGAGACAGCCAGGTGTGATGATCTGTCATAGGAGACAGCCAGGTGTGATGATCAGTCATAGGAGACAGCCAGGTGTGATCATCTCTCATAGGAGACAGCCAGGTGTGATGATCTGTCATAGGAGACAGCCAGGTGTGATGATCAGTCATAGGAGACAGCCAGGTGTGATGACCTGTCATAGGAGACAGCCAGGTGTGATGACCTGTCATAGGAGACAGCCAGGTGTGATGACCTGTCATAGGAGACAGCCAGGTGTGATGACCTGTCATAGGAGACAGCCAGGTGTGATGATCAGTCATAGGAGACAGCCAGGTGTGATGACCTGTCATAGGAGACAGCCAGGTGTGATGACCTGTCATAGGAGACAGCCAGGTGTGATGATCAGTCATAGGAGACAGCCAGGTGTGATGATCTGTCATAGGAGACAGCCAGGTGTGATGACCTGTCATAGGAGACAGCCAGGTGTGATGATCTGACATAGGAGACAGCCAGGTGTGATGATCTCTCATAAGAGACAGCCAGGTGTGATGACCTGTCATAGGAGACAGCCAGGTGTGATGACCTGTCATAAGAGACAGCCAAGTGTGATGATCTGACATAGGAGACAGCCAGGTGTGATGATCTGACATAGGAGACAGCCAGGTGTGATGATCTCTCATAGGAGACAGCCAGGTGTGATGACCTGTCATAGGAGACAGCCAGGTGTGATGACCTGTCATAGGAGACAGCCAGGTGTGACGATCTGACATAGGAGACAGCCAGGTGTGATGATCTCTCATAGGAGACAGCCAGGTGTGATCATCTGTCATAAGAGACAGCCAGGTGTGACGATCTGACATAGGAGACAGCCAGGTGTGATGATCTGTCATAAGAGACAGCCAGGCGTGATGATCTGACATAGGAGACAGCCAGGTGTGATGATCTGACATAGGAGACAGCCAGGTGTGATGATCTGACATAGGAGACAGCCAGGTGTGATGATCTGACATAGGAGACAGCCAGGTGTGATGATCTCTCATAGGAGACAGCCAGGTGTGATGACCTGTCATAGGCTCTCTGGCATCTATCTGGCTCCTCTCTGGCTCCTCTCTGGCGTCTCTCTGGCTCCTCTCTGGCTCCTCTCTGGCGTCTCTCTGGCCCCTCTCTGGCTCCTCTCTGGCTCCTCTCTGGCGTCTCTCTGGCTCCTCTCTGGCTCCTCTCTGGCTCCTCTCTGGCTCCTCTCTGGCGTCTCTCTGGCTCCTCTCTGGCTCCTCTCTGGCGTCTCTCTGGCTCCTCTCTGGCTCCTCTCTGGCTCCTCTCTGGCTCCTCTCTGGGGTCTCTCTGATTTCTCTCTGGCGCCTCTCTAACGCCTCTCTGGCTCCTCTCTGGTTCCTCTCTGGCATCCCTCTGGCTTCTCTCTGGCGTCTCTCTGACTCCTCACTGGCTCCTCTCTGGCGTCTCTCTGGAGTCTCTCTGTCTCCTCTCTGGCCCCTCTCTGGTGCCTCTCTGGCTCCTCTCTGGCTCCTCTCTGGCTCCTCTTTGGCACCTCTCTAACGTCTTTCTGGTTCCTCTCTGGCGTCTCTCTGGCTCCTTTCTAACGTCTCTCTGGCGCCTATCTGGCTCCTCTCTAGCGCCTCTCTGGCTCGTCTCTGGATTCTATCTGGCTCCTCTCTAATGTCTCTCTGGCTCCTCTCTGGCGCTTCTCTGACTCCTCTCTGGTGTCTCTCTGTCTCCTCTTTGGCGTCTCTCTAACGTCTCTCTGACTCCTCTCTGGTTCCTCTCTGGCGTCTCTTTGGCTCCTCTCTGGCTCCTCTCTGGGGTCTCTCTGGCTCCTCTCTGGGGTCTCTCTGGGGTCTCTCTGGTTCCTCTCTAACGTCTGTCTGTCTCCTCTTTGGTTCCTCTCTGGCTTCTCTCTGGCGCCTCTCTGGCTCCTCTCTGGAGTCTCTCTGTCTCCTCTCTGGCTCCTTCTGGCGTCTATCTGGCGCCTCTCTGGCTCCTCTCTGTAGTCTCTCTGGCTCCTCTCTGGTTCCTCTCTGGTATCTCTCTGGCTCCTCTCTGGTTCCTCTCTGGCATCTCTCTGGCTCCTCTCTGGGGTCTCTCTGATTTCTCTCTGGCGTCTCCTTGGCTCCTCTCTAACGTCCCTCTGGCGCCTCTATGGCGCCTCTCTGATTTCTCTCTGGCGCTTCTTTGGCTCCTCTCTGGCGCCTCTCTGACTCCTCTCTGACTCCTCTCTGGCTCCTCTCTGGCGCCTCTCTGACTCCTCTCTGGCGCCTCTCTGGCTCCTCTCTGGAGTCTATCTGGTGCCTCTCTGGCTCCTCACCAGCGCCTCTCTGACATTTCTCTGGCTCCTCTCTGGCGTCTCTCTGTCTCCTCTCTGGCTCCTCTCTGGCATCTCTCTGGCTCCTCTCTGGTATCTCTCTGGCTCCTCTCTGGCATCTCTCTGGCTCCTCTCTGGCATCTCTCTGGCGTCTCTCTGGTGTCTCTCTGGCTCCTCTCTGGTGTCTCTCTTGCTCCTCTCTGGCTCCTGTCTGGCGTCTCTCTGGAGTCTCTCTGGTGTCTCTGTGGCTCCTCTCTGGCATCTATCTGGCGCCTCTCTGGCTCCTCTCTGGTTCCTCTCTGGCGTCTCTCTGGCTCCTCTCTGGCGTCTCTCTGGTGTCTCTGTGGCTCCTCTCTGGCATCTATCTGGCGCCTCTCTGTCTCCTCTCTGGCTCCTCTCTGGTGCCTCTCTGGCTCCTCTCTGGCTCCTCTCCGATTCCTCTCTGGCTCCTCTCCGATTCCTCTCTGGCTCCTCTCTGGCTCCTCTCTGGCGCCTCTCTGACTCCTCTCTGACGTCTCTCTGGCTCCTCTCTGGTTCCTCTCTCGTGTCACTCTGACTCCTCTCTGACGCCTCTCTGGCTCCTCTCTCGCGTCACTCTGACTCCTCTCTGACGCCTCTCTGGCTCCTCTCTAGCGCCTCTCTGGCGTCTCTCTGGAGTCTCTCTGGCTCCTCTCTGGTTCCTCTCTGGCGTCTCTCTGGCTCCTCTCTGGTTCTTCTCTGGCGTTTCTCTGGAGTTTCTCTGTCTCCTCTCTGGCTCCTCTCTGGCGTCTCTCTGGCTCCTCTCTGGCTCCTCTCTGGGGTCTCTCTGATTTCTCTCTGGCTCCTCTCTAACGTCTCTCTGGCTCCTCTCTAGTGTCTCTCTGGCGCCTCTCTGACTCCTATCTGGCGCCTCTCTAACTCCTCTCTGGCTCCTCTCTGGTTCCTCTCTGGCGTCTCTCTGGCTCCTCTCTGGCATCTCTCTGGCTCCTCTCTGGCGTCTCTCTGACTCCTCTCTGGCTCCTCTCTGGCGTCTCTCTGGAGTCTCTCTGTCTCCTCTCTGGCCCCTCTCTGGTGCCTCTCTGGCTCCTCTCTGGCTCCTCTCTGGCTCCTTTTTGGCACCTCTCTAACGTCTTTCTGGTTCCTCTCTGGCGTCTCTCTGGCGTCTCTCTGGCTCCTCTCTGGTTCCTCCCTGGCTCCTCTCTGGCGCCTCTCTGACTCCTCTCTCACGCCTCTCTGGCTCCTCTCTGGTTCCTCTCTCGCGTCACTCTGGCTCCTTTCTAACGTCTCTCTGGCGCCTATCTGTCTCCTCTCTGGCTCCTCTCTGGCGCCTCTCTGACGCCTCTCTGGCTCCTCTCTAGCGCCTCTCTGGCTCCTCTCTGGATTCTATCTGGCTCCTCTCTAATGTCTCTCTGGCTCCTCTCTGGCGCCTCTCTGACTCCTCTCTGGTGTCTCTCTGTCTCCTCTTTGGCGTCTCTCTAACGTCTCTCTGGCTCCTCTCTGGTTCCTCTCTGGCGTCTCTCTGGCTCCTCTCTGGCGTCTCTCTGGCTCCTCTCTGGCTCCTCTCTGGGGTCTCTCTGGCTCCTCTCTGGGGTCTCTCTGGGGTCTCTCTGGTTCCTCTCTAACGTCTGTCTGTCTCCTCTTTGGTTCCTCTCTGTCTCCTCTCTGGCTCCTCTCTGGCGTCTATCTGGCGCCTCTCTGGCTCCTCTCTGGTTCCTCTCTGGTATCTCTCTGGCTCCTCTCTGGTTCCTCTCTGGCTCCTCTCTGGTTCCTCTCTGGCTCCTCTCTGGGGTCTCTCTGATTTCTCTCTGGCGTCTCCTTGGCTCCTCTCTTACGTCCCTCTGGCGCCTCTATGGCACCTCTCTGATTTCTCTCTGGCGCTTCTTTGGCTCCTCTCTGGCGTCTCTCTGGCTCCTCTCTAACTCCTATCTGGCGCCTCTCTGACTCCTCTCTGGCTCCTCTCTGGCGCCTCTCTGACTCCTCTCTGGCGCCTCTCTGACTCCTCTCTGGCGCCTCTCTGACTCCTCTCTGGAGTCTATCTGGTGCCTCTCTGGCTCCTCACCAGCGCCTCTCTGGCTCCTCTCTGTCTCCTCTCTGGCGTCTCTCTGGCGTCTCTCTGTCTCCTCTCTGGCTGCTCTCTGGCTCCTCTCTGACGTCTCTCTGTCTCCTCTCTGGCTCCTCTCTGGCATCTCTCTGGCTCCTCTCTGGCATCTCTCTGGCTCCTCTCTGGCATCTCTCTGGCTCCTCTCTGTCTCCTCTCTGGCGTCTCTCTGGCGTCTCTCTGTCTCCTCTCTGGCTCCTCTCTGGTTCCTCTCTGGTGTCTCTCTGGCTCCTCTCTGGTTCCTCTCTGGCATCTCTCTGGCTCCTCTCTGGGGTCTCTCTGATTTCTCTCTGGCGTCTCCTTGGCTCCTCTCTAACGTCCCTTTGGCGCCTCTCTGATTTCTCTCTGGCGCTTCTTTGGCTCCTCTCTGGCTTCTCTCTGGCTCCTCTCTAACTCCTATCTGGCGTCTCTCTGACTCCTCTCTGGCTCCTCTCTGGCGCCTCTCTGACTCCTCTCTGGTGCCTCTCTGGCATCTCTCTGGCTCCTCTCTGGCGTCTCTCTGGAGTCTCTCTGGTTCCTCTCTGGCATCTCTCTGGCTCCTCTCTGGTTCCTCTCTGGCATCTCTCTGGCTCCTCTCTGGGGTCTCTCTGATTTCTCTCTGTCGTCTCCTTGGCTCCTCTCTAACGTCTCTCTGGCGCCTCTCTAACGTCTCTCTGGCACCTCTCTGGCGCCTCTCTAATTCCTCTCTGGTGCTTCTCTGGCTCCTCTCTGGCGTCTCTCTGGCTCCTTTCTAACATCTCTCTGGCGCCTCTCTGACTCCTATCTGACGCCTATCTGACTCCTCTCTGGAGTCTATCTGGTGCCTTTCTGGCTCCTCTCTGGAGTCTATCTGGCTCCTCTCTAACGACTCTCTGGCTCCTCTCTGGCGCCTCTCTGACGCCTCTCTGGCTCCTCTCTAGTGCCTCTCTGGCTCCTCTCTGGATTCTATCTGGCTCCTCTCTAATGTCTCTCTGGCTCCTCTCTGGCGCCTCTCTGACTCCTCTCTGGTGTCTCTCTGTCTCCTCTTTGGCGTCTCTCTAACGTCTCTCTGGCTCCTCTCTGGTTCCTCTCTGGTGTCTCTCTGGCTCCTCTATGGCTCCTCTCTGGGGTCTCTCTGGCTCCTCTCTGGGGTCTCTCTGGTTCCTCTCTAACGTCTGTCTGTCTCCTCTTTGGTTCCTCTCTGGCTTCTCTCTGGCGCCTCTCTGGCTCCTCTCTGGAGTCTCTCTGTCTCCTCTCTGGCTCCTCTCTGGCGTCTATCTGGCGCCTCTCTGGCTCCTCTCTGGAGTCTCTCTGGCTCCTCTCTGGTTCCTCTCTGGTGTCTCTCTGGCTCCTCTCTGGTTCCTCTCTGGCATCTCTCTGGCTCCTCTCTGAGGTCTCTCTGATTTCTCTCTGGCGTCTCCTTGGCTCCTCTCTAACGTCCCTCTGGCGCCTCTATGGCGCCTCTCTGATTTCTCTCTGGCGCTTCTTTGGCTCCTCTCTGGCGTCTCTCTGGCTCCTCTCTAACTCCTATCTGGCGCCTCTCTGACTCCTCTCTGGCTCCTCTCTGGCGCCTCTCTGACTCCTCTCTGGCGTCTCTCTGGCTCCTCTCTGGCGTCTCTCTGGCTCCTCTCTGGCTCCTCTCTGGCGTCTCTCTGGCTCCTCTCTGGTGTCTCTCTGGCTCCTCTCTGGCTCCTCTCTGGCTCCTCTCTGGCGTCTCTCTGGTGTCTCTCTGGCTCCTCTCTGGTGTCTCTCTGGCTCCTCTCTGGTGTCTCTCTGGCTCCTCTCTGGCTCCTCTCTTGCTCCTCTCTGGTGTCTCTCTGGCTCCTCTCTGGCTCCTCTCTGGCGTCTCTCTGGCTCCTCTCTGGCATCTCTCTGGCTCCTCTCTGGCGTCTCTCTGGCTCCTCTCTGGTGTCTCTCTGGCTCCTCTCTGGCTCCTCTCTGGCTCCTCTCTGGCGTCTCTCTGGTGTCTCTCTGGCTCCTCTCTGGCGTCTCTCTGGTGTCTCTCTGGCTCCTCTCTGGTGTCTCTCTGGCTCCTCTCTGGTGTCTCTCTGGCTCCTCTCTGGCTCCTCTCTTGCTCCTCTCTGGTGTCTCTCTGGCTCCTCTCTGGCTCCTCTCTGGCTCCTCTCTGGCGTCTCTCTGGCTCGTCTCTGGTTCCTCTCTCGCGTCACTCTGACTCCTCTCTAGCGCCTCTCTGGCTCCCCTCTGGATTCTATCTGGCTCCTCTCTAATGTCTCTCTGGCTCCTCTCTGGCGCCTCTCTGACTCCTCTCTGGTGTCTCTCTGTCTTCTCTTTGGTGTCTCTCTAACGTCTCTCTGGCTCCTCTCTGGATCCTCTCTGGCATCTCTCTGGCTCCTCTCTGGCTATTTTCTGAGGTCTCTCTGGCTCCTCTCTGGGGTCTCTCTGGTTCCTCTCTAACGTCTGTCTGTCTCCTCTTTGGTTCCTCTCTGGCTTCTCTCTGGCGCCTTTCTGGCCCCTCTCTGGAGTCTCTCTGTCTCCTCTCTGGCGCCTCTCTGGCTCCTCTCTGGCGTCTCTCTGGCGTCTCTCTGGCTCCTCTCTGGCGTCTCTCTGGCTCCTCTCTGGTTCCTCTCTGGTTCCTCTCTGGCATCTCTCTGGCATCTCTCTGGCTCCTCTCTGGCTCCTCTCTGGGGTCTCCTTGGCTCCTCTCTAACGTCTCTCTGGCTCCTCTCTAACGTCTCTCTGGCACCTCTCTGACTCCTATCTGGCACCTCTCTGACTCCTCTCTGGCACCTCTCTGACTCCTCTCTGGCTCCTCTCTGGTTCCTCTCTGGCGTCTCTCTGGCTCCTCTCTGGCATCTCTCTGGCTCCTCTCTGGCGTCTCTCTGACTCCTCTCTGGCTCCTCTCTGGCTCCTCTCTGGCGTCTCTCTGAAGTCTCTCTGTCTTCTCTCTGGCCCCTCTCTGGCTCCTCTTTGGCACCTCTCTAACGTCTTTCTGGTTCCTCTCTGGCGTCTCTCTGGCTCCTCTCTGGTTCCTCTCTGGCTCCTCTCTGGCTCCTCTCTTGCTCCTCTCTGGTGTCTCTCTGGCTCCTCTCTGGCTCCTCTCTGGCTCCTCTCTGGCGTCTCTCTGGCTCGTCTCTGGTTCCTCTCTCGCGTCACTCTGACTCCTCTCTAGCGCCTCTCTGGCTCCCCTCTGGATTCTATCTGGCTCCTCTCTAATGTCTCTCTGGCTCCTCTCTGGCGCCTCTCTGACTCCTCTCTGGTGTCTCTCTGTCTTCTCTTTGGTGTCTCTCTAACGTCTCTCTGGCTCCTCTCTGGATCCTCTTTGGCATCTCTCTGGCTCCTCTCTGGCTATTTTCTGAGGTCTCTCTGGCTCCTCTCTGGGGTCTCTCTGGTTCCTCTCTAACGTCTGTCTGTCTCCTCTTTGGTTCCTCTCTGGCTTCTCTCTGGCGCCTTTCTGGCCCCTCTCTGGAGTCTCTCTGTCTCCTCTCTGGCGCCTCTCTGGCTCCTCTCTGGCGTCTCTCTGGCGTCTCTCTGGCTCCTCTCTGGCGTCTCTCTGGCTCCTCTCTGGTTCCTCTCTGGTTCCTCTCTGGCATCTCTCTGGCATCTCTCTGGCTCCTCTCTGGCTCCTCTCTGGGGTCTCCTTGGCTCCTCTCTAACGTCTCTCTGGCTCCTCTCTAACGTCTCTCTGGCACCTCTCTGACTCCTATCTGGCACCTCTCTGACTCCTCTCTGGCACCTCTCTGACTCCTCTCTGGCTCCTCTCTGGTTCCTCTCTGGCGTCTCTCTGGCTCCTCTCTGGCATCTCTCTGGCTCCTCTCTGGCGTCTCTCTGACTCCTCTCTGGCTCCTCTCTGGCTCCTCTCTGGCGTCTCTCTGAAGTCTCTCTGTCTTCTCTCTGGCCCCTCTCTGGCTCCTCTTTGGCACCTCTCTAACGTCTTTCTGGTTCCTCTCTGGCGTCTCTCTGGCTCCTCTCTGGTTCCTCTCTGGCGCCTCTCTGACTCCTATCTGGCACCTCTCTGACTCCTCTCTGGCACCTCTCTGACTCCTCTCTGGCTCCTCTCTGGTTCCTCTCTGGCATCTCTCTGGCTCCTCTCTGGCGTCTCTCTGACTCCTCTCTGGCTCCTCTCTGGCTCCTCTCTGGCGTCTCTCTGGAGTCTCTCTGTCTTCTCTCTGGCCCCTCTCTGGCTCCTCTTTGGCACCTCTCTAACGTCTTTCTGGTTCCTCTCTGGCGTCTCTCTGGCTCCTCTCTGGTTACTCTCTGGCGCCTCTCTGACTCCTCTCTGACGCCTCTCTGGCTCCTCTCTGGTTCCTCTCTCGCGTCACTCTGGCTTTTTTCTAACGTCTCTCTGGTGCCTCTCTGGCTCCTCTCTGGCCTCTCTGGGGTCTCTCTGGGGTCTCTCTGGTTCCTCTCTAATGTCTGTTTGTCTCCTCTTTGGTTCCTCTCTGGCGCCTCTCTGGCTCCTCTCTGGAGTCTCTCTGTCTCCTCTCTGGCTCCTCTCTGGCGTCTATCTGGCGCCTCTTTGGCACCTCTCTAACGTCTTTCTGGTTCCTCTCTGGCGTCTCTCTGGCTCCTCTCTGGTTCCTCTCTGGCGCCTCTCTGACTCCTATCTGGCACCTCTCTGACTCCTCTCTGGCACCTCTCTGACTCCTCTCTGGCTCCTCTCTGGTTCCTCTCTGGCGTCTCTCTGGCTCCTCTCTGGCATCTCTCTGGCTCCTCTCTGGCGTCTCTCTGACTCCTCTCTGGCTCCTCTCTGGCTCCTCTCTGGCGTCTCTCTGGAGTCTCTCTGTCTTCTCTCTGGCCCCTCTCTGGCTCCTCTTTGGCACCTCTCTAACGTCTTTCTGGTTCCTCTCTGGCGTCTCTCTGGCTCCTCTCTGGTTACTCTCTGGCGCCTCTCTGACTCCTCTCTGACGCCTCTCTGGCTCCTCTCTGGTTCCTCTCTCGCGTCACTCTGGCTTTTTTCTAACGTCTCTCTGGTGCCTCTCTGGCTCCTCTCTGGCCTCTCTGGGGTCTCTCTGGGGTCTCTCTGGTTCCTCTCTAATGTCTGTTTGTCTCCTCTTTGGTTCCTCTCTGGCGCCTCTCTGGCTCCTCTCTGGAGTCTCTCTGTCTCCTCTCTGGCTCCTCTCTGGCGTCTATCTGGCGCCTCTCTGGCTCCTCTCTGGCGTCTCTCTGGAGTCTCTCTGGCTCCTCTCTGGTTCCTCTCTGGCGTCTCTCTGGCTCCTCTCTGGCGTTTCTCTGGAGTCTCTCTGGCGTCTCTCTGGAGTCTCTCTGGCTCCTCTCTGGTTCCTCTCTGGCATCTCTCTGGATCCTCTCTGGTTCCTCTCTGGCATCTCTCTGGCTCCTCTCTGGGGTCTCTCTGATTTCTCTCTGGCGTCTCCTTGGCTCCTCTCTAACGTCCCTCCGGCTCCTCTCTAACGTCTCTCTGGCGCCTCTCTAACGTCTCTCTGGCGTCTCTCTGTCTCCTCTCTGGCGCTTCTCTGGCTGCACTCTGGCATCTCTCTGGCTCCTCTCTGACTCCCCTCTGGCATCTCTCTGTCTCCTCTCTGCCTCCTCTCTGTCTCCTCTCTGGCTCCTGTCTGGCATCTCTCTGGCTCCTCTCTGGCTCCTCTCTGGCGTCTCTCTGGCGTCTCTCTGGCTCCTCTCTGGCGTCTCCCTGTCTCCTCTCTGGCGTCTCTCTGGCTCCTCTCTGCCGTCTCTCTGGCGTCTCTCTGGCTCCTCTCTGGCGTCGCTCTGGCTCCTCTCTGGCGTCTCCGTGTCTCCTCTCTGGCTCCTCTCTGGCGTCTCTCTGGCTCCTCTCTGACGTCTCTCTGGCTCCTCTCTGGCGTGTCTCTGTCTCCTCTCTGGCATCTATCTGGCTCCTCTCTGGCGTCTCTCTGGCTCCTCTCTGGCTCCTCTCTGGCTCCTCTCTGGCGTCTCTATGGCTCCCCTCTGACTCCTCTCTGGCTCCTCTCTGGCATCTCTCTGGCTCCTCTCTGGCGTCTCCCTGTCTCCTCTCTGGCTCCTCCCTGTCTCCTCTCTGGCTCCTCTCTGGGGTCTCTCTGGCTCCTCTCTGGCGTCTCTCTGTCTCCTCTCTGGCGTCTCTCTGGCTCCTGTCTGGCGTCTTTCTGGCGTCTCTATGGCTCCCCTCTGGCGTCTCTATGGCTCCCCTCTGGCTCCTCTCTGGCTCCTCTCTGCGTCTCTCTAGCTCCTCTCTGGCGTCTCCCTGTCTCCTCTCTGGCGTCTCTCTGGCGTCTCTCTGGCTCCTCTCTGGCGTCTCTCTGGCGTCTCTCTGGCTCCTCTCTGGCTCCTCTCTGGCGTTTCTCTGGCTACTCTCTGGCGTCTCCCTGTCTCCTCTCTGGCTCCTCTCTGGCTCCTCTCTGGCGTCTCTCTGGCTCCTCTCTGGCGTCTCCCTGTCTCCTCTCTGGCTCCTCTCTGGCTCCTCTCTGGGGTCTCTCTGGCATCTCTCTGGCTCCTCTCTGGCTCCTCTCTGGCTCCTCTCTGGCGTCTCTCTGGCTCCTCTCTGGCGTCTCCCTGTCTCCTCTCTGGCTCCTCTCTGGCTCCTCTCTGGCTCCTCTCTGTCGTCTCTCTGGCTCTTCTCTGGTGTCTCTCTAGCGTCTCTCTGGCTCCTCTTTGGCGTCTCTCTGGCTCCTCTCTGGCGTCTCTCTGGCTCCTCTCTGGCGTCTCCCTGTCTCCTCTCTGGCGTCTCTCTGGCTCCTCTCTGGCGTCTCTCTGGCGTCTCTTTGGCTCCTCTCTGGCTCCTCTCTGGCGTCTCTCTGGCTCCTCTCTGGCGTCTCTATGGCTCCTCTCTGGCATCTCTCTGGCTTCTCTCTGGCTCCTCTCTGGCGTCTTTCTGGCGTCTATCTGGCTCCTCTCTGGCGTCTCTCTGGCTCCTCTCTGGCGTCTCTCTGGCTCCTCTCTGGCGTCTCTATGGCTCCCCTCTGGCTCCTCTCTGGCTCCTCTCTGGCGTCTCTCTGGCTCCTCTCTGGCGTCTCCCTGTCTCCTCTCTGGCTCCTCCCTGTCTCCTCTCTGGCTCCTCTCTGGGGTCTCTCTGGCTCCTCTCTGGCGTCTCTCTGTCTCCCCTCTGGTGTCTCTCTGGCTCCTCTCTGGCGTCTTTCTGGCGTCTCTCTGGCTCCTGTCTGGCGTCTCTCTGGCTCCTCTCTGGCGTCTCTATGGCTCCCCTCTGGCTCCTCTCTGGCTCCTCTCTGGCGTCTCTCTGGCTCCTCTCTGGCGTCTCCCTGTCTCCTCTCTGGCTCCTCTCTGGCTCCTCTCTGGCGTCTCTCTGGCATCTCTCTGGTGTCTCTCTGGCATCTCTCTGGCTCCTCTCTGGCTCCTCTCTGGCTCCTCTCTGGCGTCTCTCTGGCTCCTCTCTGGCGTCTCCCTGTCTCCTCTCTGGCTCCTCTCTGGCTCCTCTCTGGCGTCTCTCTGGCTCTTCTCTGGTGTCTCTCTAGCGTCTCTCTGGCTCCTCTTTGGCGTCTCTCTGGCTCCTCTTTGGCGTCTCTCTGGCTCCTCTCTGGCATCTCTCTGGCTCCTCTCTGGCGTCTCCCTGTCTCCTCTCTGGCTCCTCTCTGGCGTCTCTCTGGCTCCTCTCTGGCGTCTCTCTGGCGTCTCCCTGGCTCCTCTCTGACGTCTCTCTGGCTCCTCTCTGGCGTCTCTATGGCTCCTCTCTGGCGTCTCTCTGGCTTCTCTCTGGCTCCTCTCTGGCGTCTCTCTGGCTCCTCCCTGGCGTCTCTCTGGCTCCTCTCTGGCTCCTCTCTGGCGTCTCTCTGGCTCCTCTCTGGCTCCTCTTTGGCGTCTCTCTGGCTCCTCTCTGGCATTTCTCTGGCTCCTCTCTGGCTCCTCTCTGGAGTCTCTCTGGCTCCTCTCTGGCGTCTCTCTGGCTCCTCTCTGGCTCCTCTCTGGCGTCTCTCTGGCTCCTATCTGGCGTCTCTCTGGCTCCTCTCTGGCGTCTCTCTGGCTCCTCTCTGGCTCCTCTTTGGCGTCTCTCTGGCTCCTCTCTGGCGTCTCTCTGGCTCCTCTCTGGCGTCTCTCTGGCTCCTCTCTGGCATCTCTCTGACTCCTCTCTGGCTCCTCTCTGGCTCCTCTTTGGCGTCTCTCTGGCTCCTCTTTGGCGTCTCTCTGGCTCCTCTCTGGCGTCTCTCTGGCTCCTCTCTGGCGCCTCTCTGGCGTCTCTCTGTCTCCTCTCTGGCTCCTCTCTGGTGTCTCTATGGCTCCTCTTTGGCGTCTCTCTGGCTCCTCTTTGGCATCTCTCTGGCTCCTCTCTGGCGTCTCTCTGGCTTCCATCTGGCTCCACTCTGGTGTCTCTCTGGCTCCTCTCTGGCTCCTCTCTGGCGTCTCTCTGGCTCCTCTCTGGCGTCTCTATGGCTCCCCTCTGGCTCGTCTCTGGCTCCTCTCTGGCGTCTCTCTGGCTCCTCTCTGGCGTCTCCCTGTCTCCTCTCTGGCTCCTCTCTGGCTCCTCTCTGGCGTCTCTCTGGCATCTCTCTGGCGTCTCTCTGGCATCTCTCTGGCTCCTCTCTGGCTCCTCTCTGGCTCCTCTCTGGCGTCTCTCTGGCTCCTCTCTGGCATCTCCCTGTCTCCTCTCTGGCTCCTCTCTGGCTCCTCTCTGGCGTCTCTCTGGCTCTTCTCTGGTGTCTCTCTAGCGTCTCTCTGACTCCTCTTTGGCGTCTCTCTGGCTCCTCTTTGGCGTCTCTCTGGCTCCTCTCTGGCGTCTCCCTGTCTCCTCTCTGGCTCCTCTCTGGCGTCTCTCTGGCTCCTCTCTGGCGTCTCTCTGGCGTCTCCCTGGCTCCTCTCTGGCTCCTCTCTGGCTCCTCTCTGGCGTCTCTCTGGCTCCTCTCTGGCGTCTCTATGGCTCCTCTCTGGCGTCTCTCTGGCTTCTCTCTGGCTCCTCTCTGGCGTCTCTCTGGCTCCTCCCTGGCGTCTCTCTGGCTCCTCTCTGGCTCCTCTCTGGCGTCTCTCTGGCTCCTCTCTGGCTCCTCTTTGGCGTCTCTCTGGCTCCTCTCTGGCATTTCTCTGGCTCCTCTCTGGCTCCTCTCTGGCGTCTCTCTGGCTCCTCTCTGGCGTCTCTCTGGCTCCTCTCTGGCTCCTCTCTGGCGTCTCTCTGGCTCCTCTCTGGCTCCTCTTTGGCGTCTCTCTGGCTCCTCTCTGGCGTCTCTCTGGCTCCTCTCTGGCGTCTCTCTGGCTCCTCTCTGGCATCTCTCTGACTCCTCTCTGGCTCCTCTCTGGCTCCTCTTTGGCGTCTCTCTGGCTCCTCTTTGGCGTCTCTCTGTCTCCTCTCTGGCTCCTCTCTGGTGTCTCTCTGGCTCATCTTTGGCGTCTCTCTGGCTCCTCTTTGGCGTCTCTCTGGCTCCTCTCTGGCGTCTCTCTGGCTTCCATCTGGCTCCTCTCTGGTGTCTCTCTGGCTCCTCTCTGGCTCCTCTCTGGCGTCTCTCTGGCTCCTCTCTGGCGCCTCTCTGGCTCCTCTCTGGCTCCTCTCTGGCGTCTCTCTGGCTCCTATCTGGCGTCTCTCTGGCTCCTCTCTGGCTCCTTTCTGGCGTCTCTCTGGCTCCCCTCTGGCTCCCCTCTGGCTCCTCTCTGGCGTCTCTCTGGCGTCTCTCTGGCGTCTCTCTGGCTCCTCTCTGGCGTCTCTCTGGCTCCTCTCTGGCTCCTCTCTGGCGTCTCTCTGGCTCCTCTCTGGCGTCTCTCTGGCTCCTCTCTGGCTCCTCTCTGGCGTCTCTCTGGCTCCTCTCTGGTGTCTCTCTGGCGTCTCTATGGCTCCTCTCTGGCGTCTCTCTGGCTTCTCTCTGGCGTCTCTCTGGCTCCTCTCTGGCGTCTCTCTGGCTCCTCTCTGGCGTCTCTCTGGCTCCTCTTTGGCGTCTCTCTGGCTCCTCTCTGGCATTTCTCTGGCTCCTCTCTGGCTCCTCTCTGGCGTCTCTCTGGCTCCTCTCTGGCGTCTCTCTGGCTCCTGTCTGGCTCCTCTCTGGCGTCTCTCTGGCTCCTATCTGGCGTCTCTCTGGCTCCTCTCTGGCGTCTCTCTGGCTCCTCTCTGGCTCCTCTTTGGCGTCTCTCTGGCTCCTCTCTGGCGTCTCTCTGGCTCCTCTCTGGCGTCTCTCTGGCTCCTCTCTGGCTCCTCTCTGGCATCTCTCTGGCTCCTCTCTGGCTCCTCTCTGGCTCCTCTTTGGCGTCTCTCTGGCTCCTCTTTGGCGTCTCTCTGGCTCCTCTCTGGCTCCTCTCTGGCGTCTCTCTGGTGTCTCTCTGGCTCCTCTTTGGCGTCTCTCTGGCTCCTCTTTGGCGTCTCTCTGGCTCCTCTCTGGCGTCTCTCTGGCTTCCATCTGGCTCCTCTCTGGTGTCTCTCTGGCTCCTCTCTGGCTCCTCTCTGGCGTCTCTCTGGCTCCTCTCTGGCTCCTCTCTGGCTCCTCTCTGGCGTCTCTCTGGCTCCTATCTGGCGTCTCTCTGGCTCCTCTCTGGCTCCTCTCTGGCATCTCTCTGGCTCCCCTCTGGCTCCTCTCTGGCTCCCCTCTGGCTCCTCTCTGGCTCCTCTCTGGCGTCTCTCTGGCGTCTCTCTGGCTCCTCTCTGGCGTCTCTCTGGCTCCTCTCTGGCGTCTCTCTGGCTCCTCTCTGGTGTCTCTCTGGCTCCTCTTTGGCTCCTCTTTGGCGTCTCTTTGGCTCCTCTCTGGTGTCTCTCTGGCTCCTCTTTGGTGTCTCTCTGGCTCCTCTCTGGCTCCTCTCTGGCGTCTCTCTGGCTCCTCTCTGGTGTCTCTCTGGCGTCTCTCTGGCTCCTCTCTGGCTCCTCTCTGGCTCCTCTCTGGCTCCTCTCTGGCGTCTCTCTGGCTCCTCTCTGCTCCTCTCTGGCGTCTCTCTGGCTCCTCTCTGGCTCCTCTCTGGCATCTCTCTGGCTCCTCTCTGGCTCCTCTCTGGCTCCTCTTTGGCGTCTCTCTGGCTCCTCTTTGGCGTCTCTCTGGCTCCTCTCTGGCTTCTCTCTGTCTCCTCTCTGGCTCCTCTCTGGTGTCTCTCTGGCTCCTCTTTGGCGTCTCTCTGGCTCCTCTTTGGCGTCTCTCTGGCTCCTCTCTAGCGTCTCTCTGGCTTCCATCTGGCTCCTCTCTGGTGTCTCTCTGGCTCCTCTCTGGCTCCTCTCTGGCGTCTCTCTGGCTCCTCTCTGGCTCCTCTCTGGCTCCTCTCTGGCGTCTCTCTGGCTCCTATCTGGCGTCTCTCTGGCTCCTCTCTGGCTCCTCTCTGGCGTCTCTCTGGCTCCCCTCTGGCTCCTCTCTGGCTCCCCTCTGGCTCCTCTCTGGCTCCTCTCTGGCATCTCTCTGGCGTCTCTCTGGCTCCTCTCTGGCGTCTCTCTGGCTCCTCTCTGGCGTCTCTCTGGCTCCTCTCTGGTGTCTCTCTGGCTCCTCTTTGGCTCCTCTTTGGCGTCTCTTTGGCTCCTCTCTGGTGTCTCTCTGGCTCCTCTTTGGTGTCTCTCTGGCTCCTCTCTGGTGTCTCTCTGGCGTCTCTCTGGCTCCTCTCTGGCTCCTCTCTGGCGTCTCTCTGGCTCCTCTCTGGCTCCTCTCTGGCTCCTCTCTGGCGTCTCTCTGGCTCCTCTCTGCTCCTCTCTGGCGTCTCTCTGGCTCCTCTCTGGCTCCTCTCTGGTGTCTCTCTGGCTTCTCTCTGGTGTCTCTCTGGCTCCTCTCTGGCGTCTCTCTGGCTCCTCTCTGGCTCCTCTCTGGCGTCTCTCTGGCTCCTCTCTGGTGTCTCTCTGGCTCCTCTCTGGCTCCTCTCTGGCGTCTCTCTGGCTCCTCTCTGGCGTCTCTCTGGCGTCTCTCTGGCTCCTCTCTGGCTCCTTTCTGGCGTCTTTCTGGCTCCTCTCTGGCTCCTCTCTGGTGTCTCTCTGGCTCCTCTCTATGGCTCCTCTCTGGCTCCTCTCTGGTGTCTCTCTGGCTCCTCTCTGGCTCCTCTCTGGTGTCTCTCTGTCTCCTCTCTGGCTCCTCTCTGGTGTCTCTCTGGTTCCTCTCTGGCATCTCTCTGGCTCTTCTCTGGTGTCTCTCTGGCATCTCTCTGGCTCCTCTCTGGCTCCTCTCTGGCTCCTCTTTGGCTCCTCTCTGGCTCCACTCTGGTGTCTCTCTGGCTCCTCTCTGGCGTCTTTCTGGCTCCTCTCTGGCTCCTCTCTGGTGTCTCTCTGGCTCCTCTCTGGCTCCTCTCTGGTGTCTCTCTGACTCCTCTCTGGCTCCTCTCTGGTGTCTCTCTGTCTCCTCTCTGGCTCCTCTCTGGTGTCTCTCTGTCTCCTCTCTGGCTCCTCTCTGGTGTCTCTCTGGCTCCTCTCTGGCTCCTCTCTGGCTCCTCTCTTGCATCTCTCTGGCTCCTCTCTTGCTCCTCTCTGGTGTCTTTCTGGCTTCTCTCTGGTGTCTCTCTGTCTCCTCTCTGGCTCCTCTCTGGCTCTTCTCTGGTGTCTCTCTGGCTCCTCTCTGGCTCCTCTCTGGCTCCTCTCTGGCATCTCTCTGGCTCCTCTCTTGCTCCTCTCTGGTGTCTCTCTGGCTCCTCTCTGGCGTCTCTCTGGCTCTTCTCTGGTGTCTCTCTGGCTCCTCTCTGGCTCCTCTCTGGCTCCTCTCTGGCATCTCTCTGGCTCCTCTCTTGCTCCTCTCTGGTGTCTCTCTGACTCCTCTCTGGTGTCTCTCTGGCTCCTCTCTGGTGTCTCTCTGGCTCCTCTCTGGCTCCTCTCTGGTGTCTCTCTGGCTCCTCTCTGGCTCCTCTCTGGCTCTTCTCTGGTGTCTCTCTGGCTCCTCTCTGGCTCCTCTTTGGTGTCTCTCTGGCTCCTCTCTGGCGTCTCTCTGGCTCCTCTCTGGCTCCTCTCTGGTGTCTCTCTGGCTCCTCTCTGGCTCCTCTCTGGTGTCTCTCTGTCTCCTCTATGGCTCCTCTCTGGCTCTTCTCTGGTGTCTCTCTGGCTCCTCACTGGCTCCTCTCTGGCTCCTCTCTGGTGTCTCTCTGGCTCCTCTCTGGCTCCTCTCTGGTGTCTCTCTGGCTCCTCTCTGGCTCCTCTCTGGTGTCTCTCTGGCTCCTCTCTGGCTCCTCTCTGGCTCCTCTCTGGCATCTCTCTGGCTCCTCTCTTGCTCCTCTCTGGTGTCTCTCTGGCTCCTCTCTGGTGTCTCTCTGGCTCCTCTCTGGCTCCTCTCTGGTGTCTCTCTGGCGTCTCTCTGGCTCCTCTCTGGTGTCTCTCTGGCTCCTCTCTGGCTCCTCTCTGGTGTCTCTCTGGCTCCTCTCTGGCTCCTCTCTGGTGTCTCTCTGGCTCCTCTCTGGTGTCTCTCTGGCTCCTCTCTGGCTCCTCTCTGGTGTCTCTCTGGTGTCTCTCTGGCTCCTCTCTGGTGTCTCTCTGGCTCCTCTCTGGTGTCTCTCTGGCTCCTCTATGGCTCCTCTCTGGCTCTTCTCTGGTGTCTCTCTGGCGTCTCTCTGGCTCCTCTCTGGTGTCTCTCTGGCTCCTCTCTGGCTCCTCTCTGGTGTCTCTCTGGCTCCTCTCTGGCTCCTCTCTGGTGTCTCTCTGGCTCCTCTCTGGTGTCTCTCTGGCTCCTCTCTGGCTCCTCTCTGGTGTCTCTCTGGTGTCTCTCTGGCTCCTCTCTGGTGTCTCTCTGGCTCCTCTCTGGTGTCTCTCTGGCTCCTCTATGGCTCCTCTCTGGCTCTTCTCTGGTGTCTCTCTGGCTCCTCACTGGCTCCTCTCTGGTGTCTCTCTGGCTCCTCTCTGGCTCCTCTCTGGCATCTCTCTGGCTCCTCTCTGGTGTCTCTCTGGCTCCTCTCTGGTGTCTCTCTGGCTCCTCTCTGGCTCCTCTCTGGTGTCTCTCTGGCTCCTCTCTGGTGTCTCTCTGGCTCCTCTCTGGCTCCTCTCTGGTGTCTCTCTGGCTCCTCTCTGGCTCGTCTCTGGCTCCTCTCTGGTGTCTCTCTGGCTCCTCTCTGGCTCCTCTCTGGCATCTCTCTGGCTCCTCTCTGGTGTCTCTCTGGCTCCTCTCTGGTGTCTCTCTGGCGTCTCTCTGGCTCCTCTCTGGTGTCTCTCTGGTGTCTCTCTGGCTCCTCTCTGGCGTTGCGCTGTAGCGCAGGTGTGTTTGTTTTTCCCGGATATGTGTGGCGGGGGAGGGGGGATTTCTCCACTGAAAATGAATGATGATGTCCCACAATGCACCTTAGAAGGTGAGTTTTATCACAAGCACAAAGGTGTGACTCCGCCCTAAATAAATAAACGCTGTGCGCCGCAACAAGATACATACTAGAGGAGAGACGTCCCCCACCCCCACTTCATTTTATTTTTACTGTGTTATATATGTATAGCGTGTATATACTATATACTGTATTACATTTGTATAGGCTTTATATAATTGATGATAAATATTCATTATACATTGTATCTATTATATGTGTATAGAGTGTATATATGATAGTATATTATACATTGTATATATTCCCCTTGGCCCAGGCTGGGGGGGGAGGGGTGAGAATTAGTTGCAGGAAAGCCACCATTCCCATGGCGTCACTCTATAAACATCTGATTGGTCGGTCTCGCCTCTGGATTCTGGATGTGAGTCACAGACACGGAATTGTTGGGCTGTGCAGGATGGAGGTCAGTGCAGTTTGGGGGGGACAAAGAATATGGGGTGCAGAGAGTTTGGAGGGGGGAGACTGAGAAGTTGGGGGTAGAGAATTTATAATGCATCTGAAAAGTACTCACAGCGCTTCACTTTTTCCACATTTTGTTATGTTACAGCCTTATTCCAAAATAGATTAAATTCATTATTTTTACAGACTTCTCCCATGTACATAAGTATCACAGGCTCCTCCCATGTACATAAGTATCACAGGCTCCTCCCATGTACATAAGTATCACAGACTCCTCCCATGTACATAAGTATCACAGGCTCCTCCCATGTACATAAGTATCACAGGCTCCTCCCATGTACAGAGGTCTCCTCCCATGTACATCACAGGCTCCTCCCATCACAGACTCCTCCTATGTACATAAGTATCACAGGCTCCTCCCATGTACATGGGAGGAACCTGTGGTATTATGTACATAGGAGGAGTCTGTGATGGGAGGAGCCTGTGATACTTATGTACATGGGAGGAGTCTGTAATGGGAGGAGTCTGTGATGGGAGGAGTCTGTAATGGGAGGAGTCTCTGATGTACATGGGAGGAGACCTCTGTACATGGGAGGAGCCTGTGATACTTATGTAGATGGGAGGAGAATGTGATACTTATGTAGATGGGAGGAGCCTGTGATACTTATGTAGATGGGAGGAGAATGTGATACTTATGTAGATGGGAGGAGCCTGTGATACTTATGTAGATGGGAGGAGCCTGTGATACTTATGTAGATGGGAGGAGTCTGTGATACTTATGTAGATGGGAGGAGTCTGTAATACTTATGTACATGGGAGGAGTCTGTGATACTTATGTACATGGGAGGAGCCTGTGATACTTATGTAGATGGGAGGAGTCTGTAATACTTATGTACATGGGAGGAGTCTGTGATAATTATGTACATGGGAGGAGCCTGTGATACTTATGTACATGGGAGGAGCCTGTGATACTTATGTACATGGGAGGAGCCTGTGATACTTATGTACATTGGAGGAGCCTGCGCTATTTGTGTACATGGGAGGAGCCTGCGCTATTTGTGTACATGGGAGGAGCCTGTGATATTTGTGTACATGGGAGGAGCCTGTGATACTTATGTACATGGGAGGAGCCTGTGATACTTGTGTACATGGGAGGAGCCTGTGATATTTGTGTACATGGGAGGAGCCTGTGATGGGAGGAGCCTGTGATACTTATGTACATAGGAGGAGTCTGTGATGGGAGGAGCCTGTGATACTTATGTACATAGGAGAAGTCTGTGATGGGAGGAGTCTGTGATACTTATTTACATAGGAGGAGTCTGTGATGGGAGGAGTCTGTGATATTTATGTACATGGGAGGAGCCTTTGGTACTTATGTACATGGGAGGAGCCTGTGATGGGAGGAGCCTGTGATACTTATGTACATAGGAGGAGTCTGTGATACTTATGTACATGGGAGGAGCCTGTGATACTTATGTACATAGGAGGAGTCTGTGATTGGAGGAGTCTGTGATACTTATTTACATAGGAGGAGTCTGTGATGGGAGGAGTCTGTGATATTTATGTACATGGGAGGAGCCTGTGGTACTTATGTACATGGGAGGAGCCTTTGGTACTTTTGTACATGGGAGGAGCCTGTGATGGGAGGAGCCTGTGATACTTATGTACATAGGAGGAGTCTGTGATGGGAGGAGTCTGTGATACTTATGTACATGGGAGGAGTTGGTGATGGGAGGAGTCTGTGATACTTATGTACATGGGAGGAGTTGGTGATGGGAGGAGTCTGTGATACTTATGTACATGGGAGGAGTCTGTGATGGGAGGAGTCTGTGATACTTATGTACATGGGAGGAGTCTGTGATGGGAGGAGTCTGTGATACTTATGTACATGGGAGGAGTCTGTGATGGGAGGAGTCTGTGATACTTATGTACATGGGAGGAGTCTGTGATGGGAGGAGTCTGTGATACTTATGTACATGGGAGGAGTCTGTGATGGGAGGAGTCTGTGATACTTATGTACATGGGAGGAGTCTGTGATACTTATGTACATAGGAGGAGTCTGTGATGGGAGGAGTCTGTGATATTTATGTACATGGGAGGAGTCTGTGATGGGAGGAGTCTGTGATACTTATGTACATGGGAGGAGTTGGTGATGGGAGGAGTCTGTGATACTTATGTACATAGGAGGGGTCTGTGATGGGAGGAGCCTGTGATACTTATGTACATAGGAGGAGTCTGTGATGGGAGGAGCCTGTGATACTTATGTACATAGGAGGAGTCTGTGATGGGAGGAGCCTGTGATACTTATGTACATAGGAGGAGTCTGTGATGGGAGGAGTCTGTGATACTTATGTACATGGGAGGAGTCTGTGATGGGAGGAGTCTGTGATAATCTTCTCTCACGTCGTCATTATGGGGATGTTTGTAGAATTTTGAGGAAAATAATGAATTGAGGCTGGAATGAGGCTGTAACATAAGAAAATGTGGAACAAGTGAAGATCTGTGAGTACTTTCCAGATGCTCTGTAGGGTGCAGAGGGTTTGGGGGCAGAAAATGTGGCATTTCCTTGCTGGCAATGTGACCTTTTCTTCCCTCCCCCCAGCACTCGGAGATTTTCCAGCACGCGGGGAAGTCTAGTTCCATCACCTCCTGTGAACGGGTCTGTCAGTCCAATCGTGATAAATCCTCTCTAAGTGGAGAGCGAAGTCACCTACTGGAGGGCGGTGGGTTTGGGGGGTCCCCTCCTGTAGGTCCCCCCTCGGTGCTCCCGCTCCATATCACACAGAACATTCTGGCAATGTGTGAATATTCTGATATGATATAAATTGTAATTCTGCTGATGGGAAATCTGCATCTGATGGTTGTAAAGGAAGAAGTTGCCCCATTGTCTGTGCAGCCCGTAGGCTGAGGCCTGCTCTGCCTAGAAGGTGCTAATTGTGAATATTCAGTGCAGGAGGATCACAAAGACCCCCAACGAGGAGCCCATCCCCCCAGGTGAGACATTTCACACTCGTCACCTGCGGCCTCTCCCTCTATGAGAATGAAGAATGAAGAATGAAGAGCTCCATCTGTGATCCGACACCCTTCCAGACAGCACAGCCCGGCCCCGCACCCCCTACAGAAAGGGTTTAGTAAAATAAAAATGACCCGCCAGTATAACACCTCCAGTCTGTATTCATATTGTCTTCTCACAGTCAGGTGTGGGGGAGGGGCCCCACTCCATTACACTGACATGTTTCAGGTTCTGGGTGCATTCATGCTCTGGAGTTGCAGATAAAATTCATATTAGGGTGGCACAGTGGTGTAGTGGGCGGCACAGTGGTGTAGTGGGCGGCACAGTGGTGTAGTGGGGAGCACATTGGTGTAGTGGATAGCACAGTGGTGTAGTGGGCGGCACAGTGGTGTAGTGGGCGGCACAGTGGTGTAGTGGGTAGCACAGTGGTGTAGTGGGGTGGCACAGTGGTGCAGTGGATAGCACTTTCGCCTAGCAGTAAGAAGGGTCGCTGGTTCAAATCCCAACCACGACACTCCCTGCATGGAGTTTGCATGTTCTCCCTGTGCCTGTGTTGGGTTTCCTCCGGGTACTCCGGTTTCCACCCACACTCCAAAGACATGCTGGGAGGTTCATTGAATCCTCTCTAAATTGTCCCCAGTATGTATGAATGTGAGTTAGGGACCTTAGATTGGAAGTTGAGGGTAGGGACTGATGTGAATATACAATGTATATGTAAAGCGCTGCGTAAATTGACGGCGCTATACAAGTATCTGAAATAAATAAATAAAATATTAGTGCCAGCTTTATCACAACGCACAATACATGCGTTGGGGCGTGTCCTGGGCGTATCCTGGGCGTGTCTCCCTCCATGAGCTCCCGGACCTCTCCTTTTCCCCAACACTTGTTGGTTGTGCTAATATCCACGGCTCCGTGTGCACTACAAGTCCCACAGTACATAGTCCACAGTACATACTCCACAGTACATAGTCCACAGCACATAGTCCACAGTACATAGTCCCACAGTACATACTCCACAGTACATAGTCCACAGTACATAGTCCTACAGTACATAGTCCACAGTACATAGTCCACAGTACATAGTCCACAGCACATAGTCCCACAGTACATAGTCCACAGTACATAGTCCACAGTACATAGTCCACAGCACATAGTCCACAGTACATAGTCCACAGTACATAGTCCACAGCACATAGTCCCACAGTACATAGTCCACAGTACATAGTCCACAGCACATAGTCCACAGCACATAGTCCCACAGTACATAGTCCACAGTACATAGTCCACAGCACATAGTCCCACAGTACATAGTCCACAGTACATAGTCCACAGTACATAGTCCACAGCACATAGTCCCACAGTACATAGTCCACAGTACATAGTCCACAGTACATAGTCCCACAGTACATAGTCCACAGTACATAGTCCACAGTACATAGTCCACAGCACATAGTCCCACAGTACATAGTCCACAGTACATAGTCCACAGTACATAGTCCACAGCACATAGTCCACAGCACATAGTCCCACAGTACATAGTCCACAGTACATAGTCCCACAGTACATAGTCCCACAGTACATAGTCCACAGTACATAGTCCACAGTACATAGTCCACAGCACATAGTCCCACAGTACATAGTCCACAGTACATAGTCCACAGTACATAGTCCCACAGTACATAGTCCACAGTACATAGTCCACAGCACATAGTCCCACAGTACATAGTCCACAGTACATAGTCCACAGTACATAGTCCACAGCACATAGTCCACAGCACATAGTCCCACAGTACATAGTCCACAGTACATAGTCCACAGCACATAGTACCACAGTACATAGTCCACAGTACATAGTCCACAGTACATAGTCCACAGCACATAGTCCCACAGTACATAGTCCACAGTACATAGTCCACAGTACATAGTCAGCACATAGTCCACAGCACATAGTCCACAGTACATAGTCCACAGTACATACTCCAGAGTACATAGTCCACAGTACATAGTCCACAGTACATAGTCCACAGTACATAGTCCACAGTACATACTCCACAGTACATAGTCCACAGTACATAGTCCACAGTACATAGTCCACACTACATAGTCCACACTACATACTCCACAGTACATACTCCACAGTACATAGTCCACAGTATATAGTCCACAGTACATAGTCCACACTACATACTCCACAGTACATACTCCACAGTACATACTCCACAGTACATAGTCCACAGCACATAGTCCACAGCACATAGTCCATAGTACATAGTCCACAGTACATAGTCCACAGTATATAGTCCACACTACATACTCCACAGTACATACTCCACAGTACATAGTCCACAGTACATAGTCCACAGTATATAGTCCACAGTACATAGTCCACAGTACATAGTCCACAGTACATAGTCCACAGTTGATAGTCCACAGCACATACTCCACAGTACATAGTCCACAGCACATAGTCCACAGTACATAGTCCACAGTACATACTCCACAGCACATAGTCCCACAGTACATAGTCCACAGCACATAGTCCCACAGTACATACTCCACAGTACATAGTCCACAGCACATAGTCCCACAGTACATAGTCCACAGCACATACTCCACAGTACATAGTCCACAGTACATAGTCCACAGCACATAGTCCCACAGTACATAGTCCACAGCACATACTCCACAGTACATAGTCCACAGCACATACTCCACAGTACATAGTCCACAGTACATACTCCACAGCACATAGTCCCACAGTACATAGTCCACAGCACATAGTCCCACAGTACATAGTCCACAGCACATAGTCCACAGTACATAGTCCCACAGTACATACTCCACAGTACATAGTCCACAGCACATAGTCCACAGTACATAGTCCACAGTACATAGTCCACAGCACATAGTCCACAGTACATAGTCCACAGTACATAGTCCACAGCACATACTCCACAGTACATAGTCCACAGCACATAGTCCACAGTACATAGTCCACAGTACATAGTCCACAGTACATAGTCCACAGCACATAGTCCACAGTATATAGTCCACAGTACATAGTCCACAGTACATAGTCCACAGTACATAGTCCACAGCACATACTCCACAGTACATAGTCCACAGTACTTAGTCCACAGCACATAGTCCCACAGTACATAGTCCACAGCACATAGTCCACAGTACATAGTCCACAGCACATAGTCCCACAGTACATAGTCCACAGCACATAGTCCCACAGTACATAGTCCACAGCACATAGTCCACAGTACATAGTCCCACAGTACATACTCCACAGTACATAGTCCACAGTACATAGTCCACAGCACATAGTCCACAGTACATAGTCCACAGTACATAGTCCACAGCACATACTCCACAGTACATAGTCCACAGCACATAGTCCACAGTACATAGTCCACAGTACATACTCCACAGTACATAGTCCACAGTACTTAGTCCACAGCACATAGTCCCACAGTACATAGTCCACAGCACATAGTCCACAGTACATAGTCCACAGCACATAGTCCCACAGTACATAGTCCACAGCACATAGTCCACAGTACATAGTCCCACAGTACATACTCCACAGTACATAGTCCACAGTACATAGTCCACAGCACATAGTCCACAGCACATAGTCCACAGTACATAGACCACAGCACATAGTCCCACAGTACATAGTCCACAGCACATAGTCCACAGTACATAGTCCACAGCACATAGTCCACAGTACATAGTCCCACAGTACATAGCTCCACAGTACATAGTCCACAGAACATAGTCCCACAGTACATAGTCCACAGCACATAGTCCACAGTACATAGCCCCACAGTACATAGTCCACAGTACATAGTCCACAGCACATAGTCCACACTACATAGTCCACACTACATAGTCCACAGTACATAGTCCCACAGTACATAGCTCCACAGTACATAGTCCACAGAACATAGTCCCACAGTACATAGTCCACAGCACATAGTCCACAGTACATAGCCCCACAGTACATAGTCCACAGTACATAGTCCACAGCACATAGTCCACACTACATAGTCCACACTACATAGTCCACAGTACATAGTCCACAGTACATAGTCCACAGCACATAGTCCACAGTACATAGTCCACAGTACTTAGTCCACAGCACATAGTCCCACAGTACATAGTCCACAGCACATAGTCCACAGTACATAGTCCACAGCACATAGTCCCACAGTACATAGTCCACAGCACATAGTCCCACAGTACATAGTCCACAGCACATAGTCCACAGTACATAGTCCCACAGTACATACTCCACAGTACATAGTCCACAGTACATAGTCCACAGCACATAGTCCACAGTACATAGTCCACAGTACATAGTCCACAGCACATACTCCACAGTACATAGTCCACAGCACATAGTCCACAGTACATAGTCCACAGTACATAGTCCACAGCACATAGTCCACAGTATATAGTCCACAGTACATACTCCACAGTACATAGTCCACAGTACATAGTCCACAGCACATACTCCACAGTACATAGTCCACAGTACTTAGTCCACAGCACATAGTCCCACAGTACATAGTCCACAGCACATAGTCCACAGTACATAGTCCACAGCACATAGTCCCACAGTACATAGTCCACAGCACATAGTCCCACAGTACATAGTCCACAGCACATAGTCCACAGTACATAGTCCCACAGTACATACTCCACAGTACATAGTCCACAGTACATAGTCCACAGCACATAGTCCACAGCACATAGTCCACAGTACATAGACCACAGCACATAGTCCCACAGTACATAGTCCACAGCACATAGTCCACAGTACATAGTCCACAGCACATAGTCCACAGTACATAGTCCCACAGTACATAGCTCCACAGTACATAGTCCACAGCACATAGTCCCACAGTACATAGTCCACAGCACATAGTCCACAGTACATAGCCCCACAGTACATAGTCCACAGTACATAGTCCACAGCACATAGTCCACACTACATAGTCCACACTACATAGTCCACAGTACATAGTCCACAGTACATAGTCCACAGCACATAGTCCCACAGTACATAGTCCACAGTACATACTCCACAGCACATAGTCCCACAGTACATAGTCCACAGCACATAGTCCCACAGTACATACTCCACAGTACATAGTCCACAGCAAATAGTCCCACAGTACATAGTCCACAGCACTTAGTCCACAGTACATAGTCCACAGCACATAGTCCCACAGTATATAGTCCAGAGCACATACTCCACTGTACATAGTCCACAGCACATACTCCACAGTACATAGTCCACAGTACATACTCCACAGCACATAGTCCCACAGTACATAGTCCACAGCACATAGTCCCACAGTACATAGTCCACAGCACATAGTCCACAGTACATAGTCCCACAGTACATACTCCACAGTACATAGTCCACAGCACATAGTCCACAGTACATAGTCCCACAGTACATAGTCCACAGTACATAGTCCACAGTACATACTCCACAGTACATAGTCCACAGCACATAGTCCACAGTATATAGTCCACAGTACATACTCCACAGTACATAGTCCACAGTACATAGTCCACAGCACATAGTCCCACAGTACATAGTCCCACAGTACATAGTCCCACAGTACTTAGTCCACAGCACATAGTCCCACAGTACATAGTCCACAGCACATAGTCCACAGTACATAGTCCACAGCACATAGTCCCACAGTACATAGTCCACAGCACATAGTCCACAGTACATAGTCCACAGCACATAGTCCACACTACATAGTCCACACTACATAGTCCACAGTACATAGTCCACAGTACATAGTCCACAGCACATAGTCCACAGTACATAGTCCACAGTACTTAGTCCACAGCACATAGTCCCACAGTACATAGTCCACAGCACATAGTCCACAGTACATAGTCCACAGCACATAGTCCCACAGTACATAGTCCACAGCACATAGTCCCACAGTACATAGTCCACAGCACATAGTCCACAGTACATAGTCCCACAGTACATACTCCACAGTACATAGTCCACAGTACATAGTCCACAGCACATAGTCCACAGTACATAGTCCACAGTACATAGTCCACAGCACATAGTCCACAGTACATAGTCCACAGTACATAGTCCACAGCACATAGTCCACAGTATATAGTCCACAGTACATACTCCACAGTACATAGTCCACAGTACATAGTCCACAGCACATACTCCACAGTACATAGTCCACAGTACTTAGTCCACAGCACATAGTCCACAGTACATAGTCCCACAGTACATACTCCACAGTACATAGTCCACAGTACATAGTCCACAGCACATAGTCCACAGCACTTAGTCCACAGTACATAGACCACAGCACATAGTCCCACAGTACATAGTCCACAGCACATAGTCCACAGTACATAGTCCACAGCACATAGTCCACAGTACATAGTCCCACAGTACATAGCTCCACAGTACATAGTCCACAGCACATAGTCCCACAGTACATAGTCCACAGCACATAGTCCACAGTACATAGCCCCACAGTACATAGTCCACAGTACATAGTCCACAGCACATAGTCCACACTACATAGTCCACACTACATAGTCCACAGTACATAGTCCACAGTACATAGTCCACAGCACATAGTCCCACAGTACATAGTCCACAGTACATACTCCACAGCACATAGTCCCACAGTACATCGTCCACAGCACATAGTCCCACAGTACATACTCCACAGTACATAGTCCACAGCACATAGTCCCACAGTACATAGTCCACAGCACATAGTCCACAGTACATAGTCCACAGCACATAGTCCCACAGTACATAGTCCAGAGCACATACTCCACAGTACATAGTCCACAGCACATACTCCACAGTACATAGTCCACAGTACATACTCCACAGCACATAGTCCCACAGTACATAGTCCACAGCACATAGTCCCACAGTACATAGTCCACAGCACATAGTCCACAGTACATAGTCCCACAGTACATACTCCACAGTACATAGTCCACAGCACATAGTCCACAGTACATAGTCCCACAGTACATAGTCCACAGTACATAGTCCACAGTACATACTCCACAGTACATAGTCCACAGCACATAGTCCACAGTATATAGTCCACAGTACATACTCCACAGTACATAGTCCACAGTACATAGTCCACAGCACATAGTCCCACAGTACATAGTCCCACAGTACATAGTCCCACAGTACTTAGTCCACAGCACATAGTCCCACAGTACATAGTCCACAGCACATAGTCCACAGTACATAGTCCACAGCACATAGTCCCACAGTACATAGTCCACAGCACATAGTCCCACAGTACATAGTCCACAGCACATAGTCCACAGTACATAGTCCCACAGTACATACTCCACAGTACATAGTCCACAGTACATAGTCCACAGCACATAGTCCACAGCACATAGTCCACAGTACATAGACCACAGCACATAGTCCCACAGTACATAGTCCACAGCACATAGTCCACAGTACATAGTCCACAGCACATAGTCCACAGTACATAGTCCCACAGTACATAGCTCCACAGTACATAGTCCACAGCACATAGTCCCACAGTACATAGTCCACAACACATAGTCCACAGTACATAGTCCCACAATACATAGCCCCACAGTACATAGTCCACAGTACATAGTCCACAGCACATAGTCCACACTACATAGTCCACACTACATAGTCCACAGTACATAGTCCACAGTACATAGTCCACAGCACATAGTCCCACAGTACATCGTCCACAGCACATAGTCCCACAGTACATACTCCACAGTACATAGTCCACAGCACATAGTCCCACAGTACATAGTCCACAGCACATAGTCCACAGTACATAGTCCACAGCACATAGTCCCACAGTACATAGTCCAGAGCACATACTCCACAGTACATAGTCCACAGCACATACTCCACAGTACATAGTCCACAGTACATACTCCACAGCACATAGTCCCACAGTACATAGTCCACAGCACATAGTCCCACAGTACATAGTCCACAGCACATAGTCCACAGTACATAGTCCCACAGTACATACTCCACAGTACATAGTCCACAGCACATAGTCCACAGTACATAGTCCCACAGTACATAGTCCACAGTACATAGTCCACAGTACATACTCCACAGTACATAGTCCACAGCACATAGTCCACAGTATATAGTCCACAGTACATACTCCACAGTACATAGTCCACAGTACATAGTCCACAGCACATAGTCCCACAGTACATAGTCCCACAGTACATAGTCCCACAGTACTTAGTCCACAGCACATAGTCCCACAGTACATAGTCCACAGCACATAGTCCACAGTACATAGTCCACAGCACATAGTCCCACAGTACATAGTCCACAGCACATAGTCCCACAGTACATAGTCCACAGCACATAGTCCACAGTACATAGTCCCACAGTACATACTCCACAGTACATAGTCCACAGTACATAGTCCACAGCACATAGTCCACAGCACATAGTCCACAGTACATAGACCACAGCACATAGTCCCACAGTACATAGTCCACAGCACATAGTCCACAGTACATAGTCCACAGCACATAGTCCACAGTACATAGTCCCACAGTACATAGCTCCACAGTACATAGTCCACAGCACATAGTCCCACAGTACATAGTCCACAACACATAGTCCACAGTACATAGTCCCACAATACATAGCCCCACAGTACATAGTCCACAGTACATAGTCCACAGCACATAGTCCACACTACATAGTCCACACTACATAGTCCACACTACATAGTCCACAGTACATAGTCCACAGCACATAGTCCCACAGTACATAGTCCACAGCACATAATCCACAGCACATAGTCCACAGTACATAGTCCACAGTACATAGTCCACAGTACATAGTCCCACAGTACATAGTCCCACAGTACATAGTCCACAGTACATAGTCCACAGCACATAGTCCCACAGTACATAGTCCACAGCACATAGTCCCACAGTACATAGTCCACAGCACATAGTCCACAGTACATAGTCCCACAGTACATACTCCACAGTACATAGTCCACAGTACATAGTCCACAGCACATAGTCCACAGTACATAGTCCCACAGTACATAGTACACAGTACATAGTCCACAGTACATAGTCCACAGCACATACTCCACAGTACATAGTCCACAGTACATAGTCCACAGCACATAGTCCACACTACATAGTCCACACTACATAGTCCACAGTACATAGTCCACAGTACATAGTCCACAGTACATAGTCCACAGCACATAGTCCCACAATACATAGTCCACAGCACATAGTCCACAGTACATAGTCCACAGTACATAGTCCACAGTACATAGTCCCACAGTAAATAGTCCACAGCACATAGTCCACAGTACATAGTCCACAGTACATAGTCCACAGTACATAGTCCCACAGTAAATAGTCCACAGCACATAGTCCACAGTACATAGTCCACAGCACATAGTCCCACAGTACATAGTCCACAGCACAGTCCCACAGTACATAGTCCACAGTACATAGTCCACAGCACATACTCCACAGTACATAGTCCACAGTACATAGTCCACAGCACATAGTCCCACAGTACATAGTCCACAGTACATAGTCCACAGCACATAGTCCACAGTACATATTCCCACAGTACATAGTCCCACAGTACAAAGTCCACAGTACATAGTCCACAGTACATAGTCCACAGCACATACTCCACAGTACATAGTCCACAGCACATAGTCCCACAGTACATAGTCCACAGCACATAGTCCACAGTACATAGTCCCACAGTACATACTCCACAGTACATAGTCCCACAGTACATACTCCACAGTACATAGTCCACAGTACATAGTCCCACAGTACATACTCCACAGTACATAGTCCACAGCACATAGTCCCACAGTACATAGTCCACAGCACATAGTCCACAGTACATAGTCCCACAGTACATACTCCACAGTACATAGTCCACAGAACATAGTCCACAGTACATAGTCCCACAGTACATAGTCCACAGTACATAGTCCACAGTACATAGTCCACAGCACATAGTCCACAGTATATAGTCCACAGTACATACTCCACAGTACATAGTCCACAGTACATAGTCCACAGCACATACTCCACAGTACATAGTCCACAGTACATAGTCCACAGCACATAGTCCCACAGTACATAGACCACAGCACATAGTCCACAGTACATAGTCCACAGCACATAGTCCCACAGCACATAGTCCCACAGTACATAGTCCACAGCACATAGTCCACAGTACATAGTCCCACAGTACATACTCCACAGTACATAGTCCACAGTACATAGTCCACAGCACATAGTCCACAGCACATAGTCCACAGTACATAGTCCACAGCACATAGTCCCATAGTACATAGTCCACAGCACATAGTCCACAGTACATAGTCCACAGCACATAGTCCACAGTACATAGTCCCACAGTACATAGTCCCACAGTACATAGCTCCACAGTACATTGTCCACAGCACATAGTCCCACAGTACATAGTCCACAGCACATAGTCCACAGTACATAGTCCCACAGTACATAGCCCCACAGTACATAGTCCACAGTACATAGTCCACAGCACATAGTCCACACTACATAGTCCACACTACATAGTAAACAGTACATAGTCCACAGTACATAGTCCACAGCACATAGTCCCACAATACATAGTCCACAGCACATAGTCCACAGTACATAGTCCACAGTACATAGTCCACAGTACATAGTCCCACAGTAAATAGTCCACAGCACATAGTCCACAGTACATAGTCCACAGCACATAGTCCCACAGTACATAGTCCACAGCACAGTCCCACAGTACATAGTCCACAGTACATAGTCCACAGCACATACTCCACAGTACATAGTCCACAGTACATAGTCCACAGCACATAGTCCCACAGTACATAGTCCACAGTACATAGTCCACAGCACATAGTCCACAGTACATATTCCCACAGTACATAGTCCCACAGTACAAAGTCCACAGTACATAGTCCACAGTACATAGTCCACAGCACATACTCCACAGTACATAGTCCACAGCACATAGTCCCACAGTACATAGTCCACAGCACATAGTCCACAGTACATAGTCCCACAGTACATACTCCACAGTACATAGTCCCACAGTACATACTCCACAGTACATAGTCCACAGTACATAGTCCACAGCACATAGTCCACAGTACATAGTCCACAGTACATAGTCCACACCACATAGTCCACAGCACATAGTCCACAGTACATACTCCACAGTACATAGTCCACAGTACATAGTCCACAGCACATAGTCCACAGTACATAGTCCCACAGTACATAGTCCACAGCACATAGTCCCACAGTACATAGTCCACAGCACATAGTCCACAGTACATAGTCCCACAGTACATACTCCACAGTACATAGTCCACAGCACATAGTCCACAGTACATAGTCCCACAGTACATAGTCCACAGTACATAGTCCACAGTACATAGTCCACAGCACATAGTCCCACAGTACATAGTCCCACAGTACATAGTCCACAGTACATAGTCCACAGCACATACTCCACAGTACATAGTCCCACAGTACATAGTCCACAGCACATAGTCCCACAGTACATAGTCCACAGTACATAGTTCACAGTACATAGTCCACACTACATACTCCACAGCACATAGTCCCACAGTACATAGTCCACAGCACATAGTCCCACAGTACATAGTCCCACAGCACATAGTCCCATGGTACATAGTCCCATAATACATAGTCCCACATTACATAGTCTCACAGCACATAGTCCACAGTACATAGTCCACAGCACATAGTCCCACAGTACATAGTCCACAGCACATAGTCCACAGTACATAGTCCCACAGTACATACTCCACAGTACATAGTCCACAGCACATAGTCCACAGTACATAGTCCCACAGTACATAGTCCACAGTACATAGTCCACAGTACATAGTCCACAGCACATAGTCCCACAGTACATAGTCCCACAGTACATAGTCCACAGTACATAGTCCACAGCACATACTCCACAGTACATAGTCCCACAGTACATAGTCCACAGCACATAGTCCCACAGTACATAGTCCACAGTACATAGTTCACAGTACATAGTCCACACTACATACTCCACAGCACATAGTCCCACAGTACATAGTCCACAGTACATAGTCCACAGTACATAGTCCTACAGTACATAGTCCACAGTACATAGTCCACAGTACATAGTCCACAGTACATAGTCCCACAGCACATAGTCCACAGTACATAGTTCACAGTACATAGTCCCACAGTACATAGTCCACAGTACATAGTCCACAGTACATAGTCCACAGCACATAGTCCCACAGTACATAGTCCACAGCACATAGTCCCACAGTACATAGTCCCACAGCACATAGTCCCATGGTACATAGTCCCATAATACATAGTCCCACATTACATAGTCTCACAGCACATAGTCCACAGTACATAGTCCCGCAGCACATAGTCCCATAATACGTAGTCCTATAGTAGATAGTCCCACAGTACATAGTCCCATTGTACATAGTCCCACACTACATAGTCCACAGTACATAGTCCCATAGTACATAGTCCCATAATACATAGTCCCACACTACATAGTCCACAGGACATAGTCCCATAGTACATAGTCCCATAAATACATAGTGCCACAGTACATAGTCCACAGGACATAGTCCCATAGTACATAGTCCCATAAATACATAGTGCCACAGGACATAGTCCACAGGACATAGTCCCATAGTACATAGTCCCATAAATACATAGTGTCACAGCACATAGTCCACATTACATAGTCTCACAGCACATAGTCCACAGCACATAGTCCCATAATACGTAGTCCTATAGTAGATAGTCCCACAGTACATAGTCTCATAGTACATAGTCCCACACTACATAGTCCACAGTACATAGTACACGAACAAGAGAGAATAGCGGCGTTCCTACATACAGGGGACACGGACGAACGTAGCCGCCCTCTAACTAGAAGTCAGATCACAGCAGCAAACAATGATTAATAATAATAATTTGGAGATGGAGGCGGCTGAGAGCCGTAGAAGGGACTTTCCTGACATCAGAATACAGACTGGAATAAGACGCATTCTTTATCCGGAGCGAAGTGCCACTTTATATTTTTTATTTGACCTTTTCATTGTTTTTTTTTCTTTCTGTGATAAATAATAATAATAATAATAATAATAATAATAATAATAATATGAGGCAAATATCTGGTAGGTGAACAGATCTGGGAGAGATGAAAGGAGCTTCTGTAACATTCATAATAGCTTCAAGTGATATAAAATAAATGATACACTAAGTACTCGCCCTCACCAATAGTGTGATCAAATAGCAGCGCTAAAAATCTAAAGCATACCCTAATTCAAGAAATAATATATATACACAGTGATTGCTCAATGTGATGACAAAAAAAATAATATTAGTATTATGTGTCCATAATAGAATGCCAGACAGTGTTTCTAATAAACACCCATCATACAGTCCATTTGTGTATAACACCAAAAGAATTCAATAAAAAAGTCCAAACATAAATGGTGCCTTAGTGAAATAATGGTGACAATATCAGAATGATAATCTTCAATGATAATATCTTCCACCACACCGCTGTGAATGTGATTCCACTCCCCTTCAGCGAGCAAACTCACCAGCTTTTTTTGCCTTACACTCTCGTGTTTGGCTTGTAGGCTTTTCCCACACAGTGGGGGTAAAGTGATAACCTCCAATCAGTATCCGTATGGTTAACCGCAGCGTATAAGCAAATGCTCTCTCCACATGAAAAAAAGGAAAAGCGAACCAATAGTGCAGTAACGCAACACACTTTAATAAAAGTAACACTCTCCTTCACCATAAAACTCACATTTTCCAATTTTCAAAAACGCAAAACAGCACAGCAACACTTGGTTGTCACCAACAGCACTTCAAACGGTAACCTGGACGTATGGTGGTCACGGCGGACCCAGGTGCTCGGTGAACGTGAACACTCTCACCCGTCCCTTGGAGCCCTCCGTAGCCACTTCCCCGCTCACTCGTATGGCGCCGCCTGTCACAGCGTCCTACGTCAGACTTCCTCGATTGCCGTATAGCCACGCCCCGACATGTTTCGTCACACCGGACTTATTCATGGGATTGGCTAGACGGACTGGCAATCTTTCTTATATATCCTCCCCCCGCATGACGCGCAATGTCAATGATACTGCGCTTGCGCGCTCCCTGTGTCCCCGTTCACACCATACGTGGACATTGCTTTTAAACATAATATAAGAGACATCGAGATTTAGAAAATTAGCCTAAAATTACTACAGCATTGTATCTAGCAACTATCCCACTCGCTGATTGTTGATCACACACACCATCAACGAGGGGCACCTGTCTTCCATTCTAACGACAATTAGTGCGTTCTCTATGTGTAGTAGTAGCTGTAAATTGATAATGGAGATATTACTGTCTTTATAAAAATCTATATATAAAAACATATTCCTTTATCATATAAAAATAATAAAAGTTATAATTATAAAATTAATAAAATTAATTCTTGAATGGTTGGAACTCTAAACTTTATATTTAATGAAACAAAATCCAAACTAGACACATACCCCACATGGGTCTTTCCTGTTGTTCCCATGATTTTCACTCTATATCCTGCAGGTGAACTCCTACATGTACACAGATCAAGCGGTTTACAGACACTTTCATATTCCTATAGTTTTCCTTGCTGATTCATCTCCTAATAGGTGGTTTCTCCGTTGCGTTGGTGTTATAGACATTCCACCTATCACCATTTTTGGGAGTAGGTATCTTGTGGCCTTGGACCCTCAACCCTCAGCTCAAAAGTCATTGATGAAACAGTTGAGGTCCAGTTCTATATTTAAACCCCCAGGAAAAAGACATTTAAACAAGTATATCCATCGCGTTTCACGTTGGGATAAATCCCTTATTCTATTGGAGCCCCTCCACGATGGGTACACTATGTCTATTCCACAAAATTGAAGTAGACTCGGGTCTTGGTTATGCTTCTCCCTAAAATGAAGGGATACGCTATGGTACTTGAAACCATTTTTGATATTGGTCAGATGTTCAGAAATGCGAATTCTCAATAGCCTTTTTGTGCATCCTACATAATGTAACCCACATGGGCACCACATTAAATACACTACGTATGATGAATTACACGTTATAAATTCTTTAATTTCAAATGTTTCATTTGCTTGATTGGTGATGCTCTTCATGTTTCTATTTCTAATCCTTACTGTTTTGCAGCACACACATTTATTACATGGATAGAAACCATTGAGATTTATTTTGATGGATGGCCGGCCTGGTGGGTCGAGGATTTTTTTCACTACCCTATCCCCAAAATTGGGGGCCCTCCTGTAGATGAATTTGGGGGTTTCAGGTAGCAATTCTCCCAGGTGACGATCCCTCCGGAGAATATACCAGTATTTTTTAAAAATCCTCTCAATATCTCTATATTGATTGTGATAATTGGATATAAATCCCCACTGTTGTTTCTCATTAAATTTGGTTCTATCTTTACTTTTCAGCATTTCTTCCCTTGGTAAAATCGCTATCTGCTCGCTATAACCTCGTCTACAGATTTCTCTGCATAGCCCCTCTGTAGGAACCTCTCCTTCAGCACATTTGCCTGAGAGTAGTATTTCTCCTGTTCTGTGCAGTTTCGACGGACTCTCATAAATTGTCCCTTCGGAATGTTCTTTATCCATACAGGGTGATGACCACTCCTGATGGACAAAAAACTATTCCGGTCCGTCGGTTTAAAGTACACACAGGTTGTTAAAACTTCATCCTTTCTTTGGATTGTAACATCCAAAAAATTAATGCATGCATTACTGATTTGTGCCTCCAGTTTAATGTTGTTATTATTAGTATTGAGATACCTAAGAAACTCCTCAACAGATTCCTTGGGCCCTTCCCAGATCAATAGGAGATCGTCTATGAAACGCCTGTAAAATTTAAGTTGGGGGGGAGGTCTGCTGAAAATGAACCTGTCCTCCCATTCGGCCATGAAGAGGTTGGCGAGGCTAGGGGCAAACTTAGCTCCCATAGCCACGCCAACCCGCTGGGAGAAAAAATGTCCATTCCACCAAAAATAATTATGCGACATGCAGAAGCTGGGGGAGATACGTTTGAACCCAAATATTGAAACGTTTTTGGTGACAGCAGACGTATCCTCATTATATACGATTATTTCATATGAGGACGCGTCTCTGTCACTAAATTGGGCTCTGAGCAAAAGGGAGGACATACCCGACATGCAGAAGAGATTTGTGGGTCAGGCCCTTAACTTCTGCATGTCGCATAATTATTTTTGGTGGAATGGACATTTTTTCTCCCAGCGGGTTGGCGTGGCTATGGGAGCTAAGTTTGCCCCTAGCCTCGCCAACCTCTTCATGGCCGAATGGGAGGACAGGTTCATTTTCAGCAGACCTCCCCCCCAACTTAAATTTTACAGGCGTTTCATAGACGATCTCCTATTGATCTGGGAAGGGCCCAAGGAATCTGTTGAGGAGTTTCTTAGGTATCTCAATACTAATAATAACAACATTAAACTGGAGGCACAAATCAGTAATGCATGCATTAATTTTTTGGATGTTACAATCCAAAGAAAGGATGAAGTTTTAACAACCTGTGTGTACTTTAAACCGACGGACCGGAATAGTTTTTTGTCCATCAGGAGTGGTCATCACCCTGTATGGATAAAGAACATTCCGAAGGGACAATTTATGAGAGTCCGTCGAAACTGCACAGAACAGGAGAAATACTACTCTCAGGCAAATGTGCTGAAGGAGAGGTTCCTACAGAGGGGCTATGCAGAGAAATCTGTAGACGAGGTTATAGAGCAGATAGCGATTTTACCAAGGGAAGAAATGCTGAAAAGTAAAGATAGAACCAAATTTAATGAGAAACAACAGTGGGGATTTATATCCAATTATCACAATCAATATAGAGATATTGAGAGGATTTTTAAAAAATACTGGTATATTCTCCGGAGGGATCGTCACCTGGGAGAATTGCTACCTGAAACCCCCAAATTCATCTACAGGAGGGCCCCCAATTTTGGGGATAGGGTAGTGAAAAAAATCCTCGACCCACCAGGCCGGCCATCCATCAAAATAAATCTCAATGGTTTCTATCCATGTAATAAATGCGTGTGCTGCAAAACAGTAAGGATTAGAAATAGAAACATGAAGAGCATCACTAATCGAGTAAATGAAACATTTGAAATTAAAGAATTTATAACGTGTAATTCATCATACGTAGTGTATTTAATGTGGTGCCCATGTGGGTTACATTATGTAGGACGCACAAAAAGGCTATTGAGAATTCGCATTTCTGAACATCTGACCAATATCAAAAATGGTTTCAAGTACCATAGCGTATCCCTTCATTTTAGGGAGAAGCATAACCAAGACCCGAGTCTACTTCAATTTTGTGGAATAGACATAGTGTACCCATCGTGGAGGGGCTCCAATAGAATAAGGGATTTATCCCAACGTGAAACGCGATGGATATACTTGTTTAAATGTCTTTTTCCTGGGGGTTTAAATATAGAACTGGACCTCAACTGTTTCATCAATGACTTTTGAGCTGAGGGTTGAGGGTCCAAGGCCACAAGATACCTACTCCCAAAAATGGTGATAGGTGGAATGTCTATAACACCAACGCAACGGAGAAACCACCTATTAGGAGATGAATCAGCAAGGAAAACTATAGGAATATGAAAGTGTCTGTAAACCGCTTGATCTGTGTACATGTAGGAGTTCACCTGCAGGATATAGAATGAAAATCATGGGAACAACAGGAAAGACCCATGTGGGGTATGTGTCTAGTTTGGATTTTGTTTCATTAAATATAAAGTTTAGAGTTCCAACCATTCAAGAATTAATTTTATTAATTTTATAATTATAACTTTTATTATTTTTATATGATAAAGGAATATGTTTTTATATATAGATTTTTATAAAGACAGTAATATCTCCATTATCAATTTACAGCTACTACTACACATAGAGAACGCACTAATTGTCGTTAGAATGGAAGACAGGTGCCCCTCGTTGATGGTGTGTGTGATCAACAATCAGCGAGTGGGATAGTTGCTAGATACAATGCTGTAGTAATTTTAGGCTAATTTTCTAAATCTCGATGTCTCTTATATTATGTTTAAAAGCAATGTCCACGTATGGTGTGAACGGGGACACAGGGAGCGCGCAAGCGCAGTATCATCGACATTGCGCGTCATGCGGGGGGAGGATATATAAGAAAGATTGCCAGTCCGTCTAGCCAATCCCATGAATAAGTCCGGTGTGACGAAACATGTCGGGGCGTGGCTATACGGCAATCGAGGAAGTCTGACGTAGGACGCTGTGACAGGCGGCGCCATACGAGTGAGCGGGGAAGTGGCTACGGAGGGCTCCAAGGGACGGGTGAGAGTGTTCACGTTCACCGAGCACCTGGGTCCGCCGTGACCACCATACGTCCAGGTTACCGTTTGAAGTGCTGTTGGTGACAACCAAGTGTTGCTGTGCTGTTTTGCGTTTTTGAAAATTGGAAAATGTGAGTTTTATGGTGAAGGAGAGTGTTACTTTTATTAAAGTGTGTTGCGTTACTGCACTATTGGTTCGCTTTTCCTTTTTTTCATGTGGAGAGAGCATTTGCTTATACGCTGCGGTTAACCATACGGATACTGATTGGAGGTTATCACTTTACCCCCACTGTGTGGGAAAAGCCTACAAGCCAAACACGAGAGTGTAAGGCAAAAAAAGCTGGTGAGTTTGCTCGCTGAAGGGGAGTGGAATCACATTCACAGCGGTGTGGTGGAAGATATTATCATTGAAGATTATTATTCTGATATTGTCACCATTATTTCACTAAGGCACCATTTATGTTTGGACTTTTTTATTGAATTCTTTTGGTGTTATACACAAATGGACTGTATGATGGGTGTTTATTAGAAACACTGTCTGGCATTCTATTATGGACACATAATACTAATATTATTTTTTTTGTCATCACATTGAGCAATCACTGTGTATATATATTATTTCTTGAATTAGGGTATGCTTTAGATTTTTAGCGCTGCTATTTGATCACACTATTGGTGAGGGCGAGTACTTAGTGTATCATTTATTTTATATCACTTGAGGTTTAATTTTAAGCAGCTGCTCAGAGGGAGGGGCTCACCCCATAAGCGCAGTGTTTGGCACACAGGAAAGGGGGCGTATCATCTGTGTACCACATCAGTAGTATATTCATAATAGCTTGTCAGACGTCCAGCAATAGAAATAAAGAAAAATAAAAAGAGAAAAAAAAGTGTTAAAAAAATGAAAATGTATTAAAATGAAAGTGGATGTAATTTTTTTTTTTAATTAAGGCTTGTACCTTGTACAGTAGAGGATGTCATGTCGTTTGTGGCCAGTCTTTCCACGAAGAGATAATCCAGCTCTTAGCAATCCTCTTATCTTTTTTCAGTGAGATAAAAACTGTCAGACAGCATCCCCGAAACGTGCTGGAGGTGCCATCAAGACAGAGGTACCCTCCTTCACGTTTGGTGGACGTGTACCCCGTTACAAGCCTTTTGGTCAGAAGTCCACCGTATAGTCGCGCAAATTACCACTTACAATCCAGAATTCACCCCAGCCCAATTTCTCCTACACCTCTCCCCCCTACCACACAAAACGTATCATAAATCACTAATGATGCACTTGATCAACGCAGCAAAACAATTCATCCCTGTATACTGGAACTCAACAAAGATACCCACTCTTAAAGAATGGTTCGTCAGAATACAAAAAGTAGCAGAAATGGAAAAACTAATACACGACGCAAAAGACTCGCCGACTAAATTCAGCCGTAAGTGGGCCTGTTGGACACACTACCAGACTTTACCTGAATACCAAGACATACTAAATTCTCACACATAAAGGTTAAGGTACACTGAATGCCATAACCTACATATAACCTAAAAATATTCACCAATAATACTGCAGTCAAAATACCAAGGATAGATACCATTCACAGAGGGAAGTCAGAGACCTACCCTCCTACCCCCCCCCCCCCCCCCTCTTCCCTCCCCACCCTTTCCTCTACCCACCTCCCACCTCCTCTTCTCCTTTTCTACAATCGCCATCTAAACACCCACATAAACACATAGTCTATCCACTTCACATACCAATTAACCGCCCAACCTACGAAATGCATTCCAGAAATTTACGAAGCTGCCCTGTAAGTTTAATGAGCAACCCCATAGACATTGAGTGATAAACATAACACATTTCCGATAAAATTCTTATTTAAAGCGTACACATGGGTTCTCGTACTGAATACAGAATATACTTTAGTGGAGTAATAGATATCAGGTAATTAGGACTCATTGGAGGATATATGTTGGGTTGATACCCCTCTCATAACCAGTCAAGTATGGAAGTGATTATCAATACTAGCTGGGACTTTTGTTTTGGAACATATTCTATAATTTGAAAAATGTTATAATTTATATGCATTGATAAATGTAAAATGTTTGCTGTAAAGACTTTATAACCCTCAATAAAATACTTTGAAACGAAAAACTGTCAGACAGAGAAAAAGGAGTCAGTTCTCCCCCCTGCTGTGAGTGACGGGTGATTTCCTTATCTCATGCAGGAGGTGAGAGAGACATTCTGTGTACTTCACATCCCCTCCTCCTTTCTTCTCCAGCTCTCCCAGGATTGGCTGCTCCACACCTCAGCATGATAGGGCACGCTGAAGTCATGTGGTGACTTTCCTGGGTTTTGACTGGACGTTGGTGATCATGGGGCATAATTCACAAGACCAGCAGAAGTTCAGTGTAAGAAATATTGATGGCTGACCAAGGGGAGTGTAGAGGTGGGCGGGGAGTCTACTGACACCATGACTCCGCCCACGAGCTCCAGACAACAGACCCGCCCACAGAATCTGCAGTTTTTCGGGTCTCATAACAGACAGAGGGGAGATATTTGACATGTAAGGATACATGAAGGAGATGTGGCAGTAGTTTATCATCACATATGAATGAGAATGTACATGTAGGGTGCCCCACGCACCGCGCATGCCGGAGTGAGAACAGGAATTCTCCTCTTTCGCAGTCATCTCTAAACTGGTGACCTGTAAAGACTTGTAGGGTGTCACCTATGGAGAATTTGGGATACAGACCTTTATTTTTACCATTTTGCGGGTGCACACAATTTTGGTTGACATGTTTGGTATCTTCTTACTCGATGCACCCTCATCTTCTCAAACAATTATTATATTGTGTAGAATGAAATTCTGAGTGTATTTTTTTCCTAACAATATAGATTAGATAAACAGCAGCGCCAATATCATGTGACAAAAGTTGTGACTACCGCCATTTTATTCACCCCGGGCCAGCACCGGCTATGATTGTACACAGCGGGAGTCTGTCAGCAAGTCCAGCCAATGATTTATGGCCGGAGCCTGCTGATCAGCGGCGTCCAATCACAGCCCAGAGCTCTGTACAGAGGGAACGATCTCTCTGTTTCTTATCCCTGCGTTGCACTGATTGAGAGATCTAGTAGTACAAATCTGCACACGTTTAACCCTTCGATCACCCCTAGATGTTAACCCCTTCCTAGCCAGTGTCATTAGTACAGTGACAGTGTATAGTATTATCACTGTATTAGTGTCACTGGAGATATCAGTCCCCCCCCAGCGTCAGTTAGGCCCCTATTACACGAGGCGGACTCCGTTTCCCGCCTCGGTCCGCCGGATCTGTCCGTTGATCTCCGCTGAGCCGGTGGATGACAGGTCCCTCTCTGCTCACTGAGCGGGGGAGGGGCTTGTCAGGTGCCGCTGCCGCCTATGGAGAGATCGGATGAAAACGGACACCCGATCCAATCCGCCAGCGACGGACCTGGACGTAGAGCCATCCGTCTGCTTTTAGCGGATCGGACATGTCACCGCTGACATCCGACGCTCCATAGACTAACATGGAGCGCCTGTTCAGGTCCGCCATCAAAACTGACAGGTCCGATCGTGTGAAAGGGGCCTTAGTGTCAGATTGTCTGCCGCACTATCACAGTCCCATTATAAATCACTAATAACAGCCATTACTAGTAGAAAAAATAAAATAAAATCGTTTGTAGACAATATAACTTTCACACAGAAAAAGGAAAAGAATAGAATTTTTTTTATTTCATACCTTTATTTTCTATTCTATTTTATTCTCATTGGAAATTGGAAAACTACTGGAGATTCATTTGAAAACTTTTCGAATCGATCTGAATTTGAAAAAAATTGAAAACGGATAAACGAAACGAATTTCCGAAAACGAACGAAATGAATGAAACTAATTTAACTAAATGAATTTATGTAAATAACGAAACAAAACACATTTTTTCGTTCTGCACATGTCTAAGCAGAATACATATTGGACTACAATTATGAAGAATTTTTATTTTTTTTATTGATTATGTTTTATTGCAGAAAGTAAAAAATATTTATTTATATAATAAACAATAAAAAATGAAAAACATTAAAAAAAACAGAGGTGATCAAAATAGCACCAAAAGAAATCTCTATTAGTGGTAAAAATAATGATATAAATGTCATTTGGGTTCAGCGTCGCACGACCGCGCAATTACCAGGTAAAGTAACGCAGTGCTGAATAGCAGACAATGCCCTGGTCATGAAGGGGGAACGCCTTCTGGAGCTGAAGTGGTTAATGTGTGTGTGGAAAAAAAATAACTCCAGCAGAACAAGGGTTAAAGTCCATTATACCCCCCAAAAAACACCTTAATCCCCCCTTTATTTACTACAATATAGCGAATTTCACCCAAATCTCCCAATGTTTGCTCTGATTTCGGGGAACGCTCTCAGTTTGGCGGTGTCGTTTGGCGGAATCGGTGACTTTTGCTCGCAGTTCCACTTTGAAGCCGTCACATGGCGTCTATAAAAGACGATGCGGGGCCGTGGCTGGTGAAGGTGACCCCGGGGTGTTTGTGGTTGGGCTGGAATGTCAGGCTTGTAGATCCGGTCTGAGAAACGAAAGAGACGACTTAGGGGTCAGATTCCACCCTGTGCAAAGAAAACAACAGAGACACCAGTGACCCCTCCCCCCACCACATCCCACTATAGATTGTCAGCTCTGCAGGCAAGAATAGTCTCCAGGCAGAATCTGCAATAAAAACTCACATAGGGGTTAAAACCCACCAATAAGAGGCCAATTATACGGCATTACACAGAACTGAAATGTAATTGGCCAATATTCTGCCCTCCTGAGTCCGGACACAGAAGATCGCCACCCCCAAAATTCAGGAAGAAATTCTTTTTTTTTTTTCTTTATTAGATGTTTTATAGCAGAAAGGAAAAAAAAAACATTTATTTAGCAAAACAAAAAAAGCCCATTAAATATCACCAAAAGAAAGTTCTATTTGTGTGAAAATGTAATAATATAAATGTCATTTGGGTCACATGACCGTACAATTACCAGGTAAAGTAGCGCAGTGCTGAATAGCATGAAATGGCCTGGTCAAGAGGGGTAAAACCTTCCGGAGCTAAAGGGAGTTAAACATGGGAATATCAGTTTTAGGTGGAATGACCATTTACAATATTCCCCTAAACTGTGACAGGAAGAGAAACAGGAAGTTACATTAGTTCTCTGGTGGGGGGGGGGGGGGGGGATGGTACTGTGGGGGGATTGCTGAGCTTTAGAATTTTCAAAAAAATTTACAAAAGCTTGAAAGTGTCCAGAGCTACCAGCTGTCCAGGTAAGGAGGGGCCAGGGGAATATGCAGGGGAGGGGCCGGGGGGTACGCAGGGGAGGGCCCTGGGGTACACAGGGGAGGGCCTGTGCTCCAGTGACATATGCTCCAGTGTTCCCATCTCACCCTGTGACCTCCTGGGCACCCAAGTGTCATCCAGTGCCCCCCAGTGTTCCCATCTCACCCTGTGACCTCCTGGGCACCCAAGTGTCATCCAGTGCCCCCCAGTGTTCCCATCTCACCCTGTGACCTCCTGGGCACCCAAGTGTCATCCAGTGCCACCCAGTGTTCCCATCTCACCCTGTGACCTCCTGGGCACCCAAGTGTCATCCAGTGCCCCCCAGTGTTCCCATCTCACCCTGTGACCTCCTGGGCACCCAAGTGTCATCCAGTGCCCCCCAGTGTTCCCATCTCACCCTGTGACCTCCTGGGCACCCAAGTGTCATCCAGTGCCCCCCAGTGTTCCCATCTCACCCTGTGACCTCCTGGGCACCCAAGTGTCATCCAGTGCCCCCCAGTGTTCCCATCTCACCCTGTGACCTCCTGGGCACCCAAGTGTCATCCAGTGCCACCCAGTGTTCCCATCTCACCCTGTGACCTCCTGGGCACCCAAGTGTCATCCAGTGCCCCCCAGTGTTCCCATCTCACCCTGTGACCTCCTGGGCACCCAAGTGTCATCCAGTGCCCCCCAGTGTTCCCATCTCACCCTGTGACCTCCTGGGCACCCAAGTGTCATCCAGTGCCACCCAGTGTTCCCATCTCACCCTGTGACCTCCTGGGCACCCAAGTGTCATCCAGTGCCCCCCAGTGTTCCCATCTCACCCTGTGACCTCCTGGGCATCCAAGTGTCATCCAGTGCCCCCCAGTGTTCCCATCTCACCCTGTGACTCCAAGTGACCTCCTGGGCACCGCAATGACCTCCAGTGTTCCCTTGTCATCCTGTGGCCCCAAGTGACCTCCTGGGCACCCCAGTTTCATCCACTGCTCCCCCCCCCAGTGTGCCCATCTCACCCTGTGACTCCAAGTGACTTCTTGGGCACCTCAGTGTACTCCAGTGCCCCCAAGTTTACCCATCTCATTCTGTGACCTCCAGGGCACCACAGTGACATTCAATGTTTCCTTGTCACCCTGTGGCCCTATAAGACCTCCGGTATGGGGTGATAAGAGGACCTGTCTCCATTTTCTGGGTTTAGGGTAATAAGAGAACCTGTCTCTGTGGTTGGGGTATGGGGTGATAAACGGACCTGTCTCCATGGTCGGGGTATTGGGTAATAAGAGCGCCTGTCTCCATGGTTGGAGTATGAGGTGATAAGAGGACCTGTCTCCATGGTAGAGGTATAGGGTGATAAGAGGATCTGTCTCTGTGGTCGGGGTATGGGGTAATAAGAGGACCCGTCTCCATGGTTGGGGTATGGGTGATAAGAGGACCTGTCTCCATGGTTGGGGTATGGGTGATAAGAGGACCTGTCTCCATCTTTGGGGTGTGGGTGGATAAGTGGACCTGTCTCTGTGGTCGGTGTATGGGGTGATAAGAGGACCTGTCTCTATGGTTGGGGTATTGGTGATAAGAGGACCTGTCTCCATGGTTGGTGTATGGGGTAATAAGAGGACCTGTCTTTGTGGTTGGAGTATGGGGTGATAAGAGGACCTGTCTTCGTGGTTGGGGTATGGGGTGATAAGAGGACCTGTCTCCATAGTTGGGGTATGGGAGATAAGAGGACCTGTCTCCATGGTCAGGGTAGGGATGATAAGAGGACTTGACTCTGTAGTTGGGGTATGAAGTAATAAGAGGACCTGTCTCCAAAATTGGGGTATGGGTGATAGGGGGACCTGTCTCCATCGTCAGGGTAGGCGTGATAAGAGGACCTGTCTCCATGGTTGGGGTATGGGGTGATAAGAGGACCTGTCTCCATGGTTGGGGTATGGGGGGATAAGAGGACCTGTCTCCATGAATGGGGTGTGGGTGATAAGAGGACCTGTCTCCATGGTTGGGGTGATAAGAGGACCTGTCTCCATGGTTGGCATGTGGGGTGATAAGTGGACCTGTCTCCATGGTTGGGGTGTGGGGTGATAAGAGGACCTGTCTCCATGGTTGGGGTGTGGGGTGATAAGAGGACCTGTCTCCATGGTCGTGGTATGAGTGGTAAGAGGACCAGTCCCCATGGTTGGGATGATAAGAGGACCTGTCACCATGGTTGGGGGAAGGGTGATAAGAGGACCTGTCTCTGTGGTTGGGGTATGGGGTGATAAGAGGACCTGTCTCCATGGTTGGGGGAAGGGTGATAAGAGGACCTGTTACCATGGTTGGGGGAAGAGTGATAAGAGGACCTGTCTCCATGCTCAGGGTTGGGATCATTAGAGGACCAGTCTCCATGGTTGGGATGATAAGAGGACCTGTCACCATAGTTGGGGGAAGGGTCATAAGAGGACCCGTCTCTGTGGTCGGGGTATGGAGTGATGAGAGGACCTGTCTCCATGGTTGGGGCAATAAGCGGACATGTCTCCATGGTTGGGGTATGGGTGATAAGAGGACCTGTCTCTATAGTTGGGGTGTGGGTGATAAGAGGACCTGTCTCCATGGTTGGTGTATGGGGTGATAAGAGGACCTGTCTTTGTGGTTGGGGTATGGGGTGATAAGAGGACCTGTCTCCATGGTTGGGGTATGGGTGATAAGAGGACCTGTCTCCATGGTTGGGGTATGGGTGATAAGAGGACCTGTCTCCATCTTTGGGGTGTGGGTGGATAAGTGGACCTGTCTCTGTGGTCGGTGTATGGGGTGATAAGAGGACCCGTCTCCATGGTTGGGGTATTGGTGATAAGAGGACCTGTCTCCATGGTTGGTGTATGGGGTAATAAGAGGACCTGTCTTTGTGGTTGGAGTATGGGGTGATAAGAGGACCTGTCTTCGTGGTTGGGGTATGGGGTGATAAGAGGACCTGTCTCCATAGTTGGGGTATGGGAGATAAGAGGACCTGTCTCCATGGTCAGGGTAGGGATGATAAGAGGACTTGACTCTGTAGTTGGGGTATGAAGTAATAAGAGGACCTGTCTCCAAAATTGGGGTATGGGTGATAGGGGGACCTGTCTCCATCGTCAGGGTAGGCGTGATAAGAGGACCTGTCTCCATGGTTGGGGTATGGGGTGATAAGAGGACCTGTCTTTGTGGTTGGGGTATGGGGTGATAAGAGGACCTGTCTCCATGGTTGGGGTATGGGGTGATAAGAGGACCTGTCTCCATGAATGGGGTGTGGGTGATAAGAGGACCTGTGTCTGTGGTTGGGTTATGGGGTGATAAGAGGACCAGTCTCCATGAATGGGGTGTGGGTGATAAGAGGACCTGTCTCCATGGTTGGGGTGATAAGAGGACCTGTCTCCATGGTTGGCATGTGGAGTGATAAGTGGACCTGTCTCCATGGTTGGGGTGTGGGGTGATAAGAGGACCTGTCTCCATGGTTGGGGTGTGGGGTGATAAGAGGACCTGTCTCCATGGTTGGGGTGTGGGGTGATAAGAGGACCTGTCTCCATGGTTGGGGTGTGGGGTGATAAGAGGACCTGTCTCCATGGTTGGGGTGTGGGGTGATAAGAGGACCTGTCTCCATGGTCGTGGTATGAGTGGTAAGAGGACCAGTCCCCATGGTTGGGATGATAAGAGGACCTGTCACCATGGTTGGGGGAAGGGTGATAAGAGGACCTGTCTCTGTGGTTGGGGTATGGGGTGATAAGAGGACCTGTCTCTGTGGTTGGGGTATGGGGTGATAAGAGGACCTGTCTCCATGGTTGGGGGAAGGGTGATAAGAGGACCTGTTACCATGGTTGGGGGAAGAGTGATAAGAGGACCTGTCTCCATGCTCAGGGTTGGGATCATTAGAGGACCAGTCTCCATGGTTGGGATGATAAGAGGACCTGTCACCATAGTTGGGGGAAGGGTCATAAGAGGACCTGTCTCCATGGTCAGGGTTGGGGTGATAAGAAGACCTGTCACCATGGTTGGGGGAAGGGTGATAAGAGGACCCGTCTCTGTGGTCGGGGTATGGAGTGATGAGAGGACCTGTCTCCATGGTTGGGGCAATAAGCGGACATGTCTCCATGGTTGGGGTATGGGTGATAAGAGGACCTGTCTCCATGGTTGGTGTATGGGGTGATAAGAGGACCTGTCTTTGTGGTTGGGGTATGGGGTGATAAGAAGACCTGTCTCCATGGTTGGGGGAAGGGTGATAAGAGGACCAGTCTCCATGGTTGGGGGAAGAGTGATAAGAGGACCAGTCTCCATGGTTGGGGGAAGAGTGATAAGAGGACCAGTCTCCATGGTTGGGGGAAGGGTGATAAGAGGACCTGTCTTCATGGTTGGTGTATGGGGTGATAAGAGGACCTGTCTTTGTGGTTGGGGTATGGGGTGATAAGAGGACCTGTCTCCATGGTTGGGGGAAGGGTGATAAGAGGACCTGTTACCATGGTTGGGGGAAGAGTGATAAGAGGACCTGTCTCCATGCTCAGGGTTGGGATCATTAGAGGACCAGTCTCCATGGTTGGGATGATAAGAGGACCTGTCACCATAGTTGGGGGAAGGGTCATAAGAGGACCTGTCTCCATGGTCAGGGTTGGGGTGATAAGAAGACCTGTCACCATGGTTGGGGGAAGGGTGATAAGAGGACCCGTCTCTGTGGTCGGGGTATGGAGTGATGAGAGGACCTGTCTCCATGGTTGGGGCAATAAGCGGACATGTCTCCATGGTTGGGGTATGGGTGATAAGAGGACCTGTCTCCATGGTTGGTGTATGGGGTGATAAGAGGACCTGTCTCCATGGTTGGTGTATGGGGTGATAAGAGGACCTGTCTTTGTGGTTGGGGTATGGGGTGATAAGAAGACCTGTCTCCATGGTTGGGGGAAGGGTGATAAGAGGACCAGTCTCCATGGTTGGGGGAAGAGTGATAAGAGGACCAGTCTCCATGGTTGGGGGAAGAGTGATAAGAGGACCAGTCTCCATGGTTGGGGGAAGGGTGATAAGAGGACCTGTCTTCATGGTTGGGGTGATAAGAGGACCTGTCTCCATAGTTGGGGGAAGGGTCATAAGAGGACCCGTCTCTGTGGTCGGGGTATGGAGTGATGAGAGGACCTGTCTCCATGGTTGGGGCAATAAGCGGACATGTCTCCATGGTTGGGGTATGGGTGATAAGAGGACCTGTCTCCATGGTTGGGGGAAGAGTGATAAGAGGACCAGTCTCCATGGTTGGGGGAAGGGTGATAAGAGGACCTGTCTTCATGGTTGGGGTGATAAGAGGACCTGTCTCCATGGTTGGGGTGATAAGAGGACCAGTCTCCATGGTCAGGGTTGGGATGATAAGAAGACCTGTCACCATGGTTGGGGGAGGGGTGATAAGAGGACCTGTCTCCATGGTTGGGGGAAGGATGATAAGAGGACCTGTCTTCATGGTCAAGGTATGGGTGATAAGAGGACCTGTCTCCATGGTTGGGGTGATAAGAGGACCTGTCTCCATGGTTGGGGGAAGAGTGATAAGAGGACCTGTCTCCATGGTTGGGGGAAGGGTGATAAGAGGACCTGTCTTCATGGTTGGGGTGATAAGAGGACCTGTCTCCATGGTTGGGGTGATAAGAGGATCTGTCTCCATGGTTGGGGTGATAAGAAGACCTGTCTCCATGGTTGGGGGAAGAGTGATAAGAGGACCTGTCTCCATGGTTGGGGGAAGAGTGATAAGAGGACCTGTCTCCATGGTTGGGGGAAGGGTGATAAGAGGACCTGTCTCCATGGTTGGGGGAAGAGTGATAAGAGAACCTGTCTCCATGGTTGGGGGAAGAGTGATAAGAGGACCTGTCTCCATGGTTGGGGGAAGAGTGATAAGAGGACCAGTCTCCATGGTTGGGGGAAGAGTGATAAGAGGACCAGTCTCCATGGTTGGGGGAAGGGTGATAAGAGGACCAGTCTCCATGGTTGGGGTGATAAGAAGACCTGTCACCATGGTTGGGGGAGGGGTAATAAGAGGACCTGTCTCCATGGTTGGGGTGATAAGAGGACCAGTCTCCATGGTTGGGGGAAGAGTGATAAGAGGACCAGTCTCCATGGTTGGGGGAAGAGTGATAAGAAGACCTGTCACCATGGTTGGGGGAGGGGTGATAAGAGGACCTGTCTCCATGGTTGGGGTGATAAGAAGACCTGTCACCATGGTTGGGGGAGGGGTGATAAGAGGACCAGTCTCCATGGTCAGGGTTGGGGTGATAAGAAGACCTGTCACCATGGTTGGGGGAGGGGTGATAACAGGACCTGTCTCCATGGTTGGGGGAAGGGTGATAAGAGGACCTGTCTCAATGGAGAAGTGATAAAGGTTGCGGTACGGATACAATGTATCACATTATTCTCATATCACCTGCTGATAAAATTCCACTTTGTACTCAGTTCCCCCTCCCCCGGCCGGCCCCGAGACAACAGGCGAGAAGGAGAAGTGAGACCTGTGGGGGCCCCGGGGAGTTCCATGTCACATGGCTCATAAATCTCCAGTACAGAACAGTCATCTGATGTTTTCTATATCTGAGACGAGGAAGCTGTGGGATGGTATGCTGGAACTTGTAGTTCCCCACCTCCGTTCAGCATCAGATAGCGGACATTTTTCAGGGGATACATTAATGTGTTTGACATAAAAATCCAGAAATTTGGATTGGAAGTAAAAGAGTTCAGTCAGAGTTCAGTCAGAGTTCAGCTCAATTAAAGTGGATCTAAAACCCAATTGAACTTTCAGATTAAATCAGCTAAATACTTTCCAGGCAAAGCAGGGGTCTCTCTGCAGAGGTCCGACACGCCTCCTGCTGTGTTAAACTTACAGCTCTCCAATCTGCAGGGGGCATGAGCTTTACCCACTGAACCCCAATATAATTTACATCCACAAAACAAAAGGTGTGCAAAGTCCCATCTTTAGTTTTCTATAGAAAGCAGCCACAGCCTGAGTAGAACAGCCCCTCCCCGGCCAGCAATCTGCAGAGAAGGACCCGCGCTCTCTGTGCGGAAGCAGTGGTCTCTCTTTAATTTGCAAAACTCGTCTTCCCTGATTGGGCAGCTCTGGCTCTGACTCACCAGGTGGCATGTTTGTCCTCTGCAGAGAGACCACTGCTTCCACACAGAGAGCACGGGTCCTTTCTACAGCATGCTGGCCAGGGAAAGGCTTTTCTACTCAGGCTGTGGCTGTTTTCTAAAGAAAATGAATTGTAAGATTTAGTTTTTATACATTTAGAATGTATTCAGCTAAAAATTCAGTTGGGGTTCAGTTAGTTAATCTTGTGCTCCCTGCTGATTGGAGAGTTATAGGTGTGACCCAGCAGGGGGCGTGTCAGATCTCTTCAAGGAGACCGCTGCTTCCACACACAGCAAAGGACCCTTCCCTGCAGCATGCTGGCGGGGGAGAGGCTTTTCATTCCAGGCTGTGGCTGTTTTACAATTAAAATTACATTTATATAATGAACTGTAGAAGGCTGTAGAGGCCATAGAGCGCCCCCTGTAAAAATTAGGAACAACGGTCTGACAATCACCTGACTGAGTTCCCTAAGTACCCTCGGGTGCAAGCCATCTGGTCCCGGTGATTTATTAATGTTAAGTTTCTCAAGTCTAATTTTAATTCTGTCCTCTGTTAACCATGTAGGTGCTTCCTGTGTTGTGTCCTGAGGATAAACACTGCAGTTTTGGTTACTGAAGCCCCCCGATTCACTCGTGAAGACTGAGGAGAAGAATAAATTCAATACCTTCGCCATCTCCCCATCCTTTGTAACCAGATGTCCTTCCTCATTCTTTATGGGGCCAATATGGTCTGTCCTCCCTTTTTTACTGTTTACATAGAATTTCTTGGGATTTTTTTTGCTCTCCTCCGCTATGTGTCTTTCATGTTCTATCTTAGCCGTCCTAATTGCACCCTTACATTTCTTATTGCATTCTTTATAAAGTCTGAATGCTGATGATGATCCCTCAACCTTGTATTTTTTGAAGGCCTTCCCCTTTGCTTTTATATGCATTTTTACATTGGAGTTAAGCCATCCATAAAGAGGACCTGTCATCTCTTATTTCTATTACATGAGATCTCCATAAAGAGGACCTGTCATCTCTTATTTCATTACATGAGATCTCCATAAAGAGGACCTGTCATCTCTTATTTCTATTACATGAGATCTCCATAAAGAGGACCTGTCATCTCTTATTTCTATTACATGAGATCTCCATAAAGAGGACCTGTCATCTCTTATTTCATTACATGAGATCTCCATAAAGAGGACCTGTCATCTCTTATTTCTATTACATGAGATCTCCATAAAGAGGACCTGTCATCTCTTATTTCATTATATGAGATCTCCATAAAGAGGACCTGTCATCTCTTATTTCTATTACATGAGATCTCTCCATAAAGAGGACCTGTCATCTCTTATTTCTATACATGAGATCCCCATAAAGAGGACCTGTCATCTCTTATTTCTATTACATGAGATCCCCATAAAGAGGACCTGTCATCTCTTATTTCTATTACATGAGATCTCCATAAAGAGGACCTGTCATCTCTTATTTCTATTACATGAGATCTCTCCATAAAGAGGACCTGTCATCTCTTATTTCTATTACATGAGATCTCCATAAAGAGGACCTGTCATCTCTTATTTCATTATATGAGATCTCCATAAAGAGGACCTGTCATCTCTTATTTCTATTACATGAGATCTCTCCATAAAGAGGACCTGTCATCTCTTATTTCTATACATGAGATCCCCATAAAGAGGACCTGTCATCTCTTATTTCTATTACATGAGATCCCCATAAAGAGGACCTGTCATCTCTTATTTCTATTACATGAGATCTCCATAAAGAGGACCTGTCATCTCTTATTTCTATTACACGAGATCTCCATAAAGAGGACCTGTCATCTCTTATTTCTATTACACGAGATCTCCATAAAGAGGACCTGTCATCTCTTATTTCTATTACATGAGATCTCCATAAAGAGGACCTGTCATCTCTTATTTCTATTACATGAGATCTCCATAAAGAGGACCTGTCATCTCTTATTTCTATTACATGAGATCTCCATAAAGAGGACCTGTCATCTCTTATTTCATTACATGAGATCTCCATAAAGAGGACCTGTCATCTCTTATTTCTATTACATGAGATCTCCATAAAGAGGACCTGTCATCTCTTATTTCTATTACATGAGATCTCTCCATAAAGAGGACCTGTCATCTCTTATTTCATTACATGAGATCTCCATAAAGAGGACCTGTCATCTCTTATTTCTATTACATGAGATCTCTCCATAAAGAGGACCTGTCATCTCTCATTTCTATTACATGAGATCTCTCCATAAAGAGGACCTGTCATCTCTTATTTCTATACATGAGATCCCCATAAAGAGGACCTGTCATCTCTTATTTCTATTACATGAGATCCCCATAAAGAGGACCTGTCATCTCTTATTTCTATTACATGAGATCTCCATAAAGAGGACCTGTCATCTCTTATTTCTATTACACGAGATCTCCATAAAGAGGACCTGTCATCTCTTATTTCTATTACATGAGATCTCCATAAAGAGGACCTGTCATCTCTTATTTCTATTACATGAGATCTCCATAAAGAGGACCTGTCATCTCTTATTTCTATTACATGAGATCTCCATAAAGAGGACCTGTCATCTCTTATTTCTATTACATGAGATCTCCATAAAGAGGACCTGTCATCTCTTATTTCTATTACATGAGATCTCTCCATAAAGAGGACCTGTCATCTCTTATTTCTATTACATGAGATCTCCATAAAGAGGACCTGTCATCTCTTATTTCTATTACATGAGATCTCCATAAAGAGGACCTGTCATCTCTTATTTCTATTACATGAGATCTCCATAAAGAGGACCTGTCATCTCTTATTTCTATTACATGAGATCTCCATAAAGAGGACCTGTCATCTCTTATTTCTATTACATGAGATCTCCATAAAGAGGACCTGTCATCTTTTATTTCTATTACATGAGATCTCTCCATAAAGAGGACCTGTCATCTCTTATTTCTATTACACGAGATCTCCCCATAAAGAGGACCTGTCATCTCTTATTTCTATTACATGAGATCTCCATAAAGAGGACCTGTCATCTCTTATTTCTATTACATGAGATCTCCATAAAGAGGACCTGTCATCTCTTATTTCTATTACACGAGATCTCCATAAAGAGGACCTGTCATCTCTTATTTCTATTACATGAGATCTCCATAAAGAGGACCTGTCATCTCTTATTTCTATTACATGAGATCTCCATAAAGAGGACCTGTCATCTCTTATTTCTATTACATGAGATCTCCATAAAGAGGACCTGTCATCTCTTATTTCTATTACATGAGATCTCTCCATAAAGAGGACCTGTCATCTCTTATTTCATTACATGAGATCTCCATAAAGAGGACCTGTCATCTCTTAATTCTATTACATGAGATCTCCATAAAGAGGACCTGTCATCTCTTATTTCTATTACATGAGATCTCCATAAAGAGGACCTGTCATCTCTTATTTCTATTACATGAGATCTCCATAAAGAGGACCTGTCATTTCTTATTTCTATTACATGAGATCTCCATAAAGAGGACCTGTCATCTCTTATTTCTATTACATGAGATCTCTCCATAAAGAGGACCTGTCATCTCTTATTTCTATTACATGAGATCTCCATAAAGAGGACCTGTCATCTCTTATTTCTATTACATGAGATCTCTCCATAAAGAGGACCTGTCATCTCTTATTTCTATTACATGAGATCTCCATAAAGAGGACCTGTCATCTCTTATTTCTATTACACGAGATCTCCATAAAGAGGACCTGTCATCTCTTATTTCTATTACATGAAATGTCTCCATAAAGAGGACCTGTCATCTCTTATTTCTATTACATGAGATCTCCATAAAGAGGACCTGTCATCTCTTATTTCTATTACATGAGATCTCCATAAAGAGGACCTGTCATCTCTTATTTCTATTACATGGGGTGTTTACATTTCTTGTAAAAGGAGTAAAAGTCATAAAAAAAACTGCAACCCGCCCTCATCCCTCTGCGCTCACCTGCAGAATTGAACATATATGTAAACGGTTGTCGCATCACACATGGGAGGTATTGCCACGATCGTTATAGCGAGAGCAATAATTCTCTGTAACTCTAGACTGGTAACCTGCAAAAACATTTTAAAGAGTCGCCTATGAAGATTTTTTTTTTTTTTTCAATAAATGTTTATTAAAATTTTTCAGACATACATAAAGTCACAGTTATCGGGTATACATTGAAACAGAAGCTGTTAATACAATCAATAAGTCATACAATCAATAAGTCATACAATTGATAAATAAAGCAGAAATGAAAGAACGAGTTCAAAATATGGCCAACTGAGCCTCTTACTAGGTCACTTCTGTATTAGTGATGGAGGTGAAGTTCTGACCCAGTAAAGTATTCCTATGCTAAAGCGGGAATACCCTAATTAACAAGTGTATAAACTAAGGATCATTAAGCATCTCCGTGTGAGGGAGAAGGGGTTGGTGTGGGGAGGAGGGGTTGGTGTGGGGGGGGAGGGGTTGGTGTGGGGGAGGAGGGGTTGGTGTGAGGGGGAGGGGTTGGTGTGAGGGAGAAGGGGTTGATGTGGGGGTAGGGGTCCAATCGGGGTAATGTTATGTACCGATCAAAGCCACCCTTAAACCCATTCACCCCTAAAGGGTTCTAACTGTGAATGGGTGGGGGCCATGTGTAGTAATGTGTGTGGTTTTAAACCTATTCGGTACCCATATGATTGAGAGGCAGCTCTGTAATAATAATATGTTGTTTAGGAGTGGGGGGGGGAGTAAGGAGACCAGAAACCGTTAGGGTGTGTGCTCCTGCCGGAACAGTGAAGGAGTTATGTTGGTATCAGGTTGAGAGGGTGTGGAGATCGCCTAAGTATGATCGGTAAGGATTAATTGGGTAAGAGGAAGGGTATGGACGGAGGAAGGGTATGGACGGAGGGAGGGTATGGACGGAGGAAGGGTATGGACGGAGGGAGGGTATGGACGGAGGGAGGGTATGGACGGAGGGAGGGTATGGACGGAGGAAGGGTATGGACGGAGGAAGGGTATGGACGGAGGGAGGGTATGGACGGAGGGAGGGTATGGACGGAGGAAGGGTATGGACGGAGGGAGGGTGTGGACGGAGGGAGGGTATGGACGGAGGAAGGGTATGGACGGAGGGAGGGTATGGACGGAGGAAGGGTATGGACGGAGGAAGGGTATGGACGGAGGGAGGGTATGGACGGAGGAAGGGTATGGACGGAGGGAGGGTATGGACGGAGGGAGGGTGTGGACGGAGGAAGGGTATGGATGGAGGGAGGGTATGGACGGAGGAAGGGTATGGACGGAGGAAGGGTGTGGACGGAGGAAGGGTATGGACGGAGGGAGGGTATGGACGGAGGAAGGGTATGGACGGAGGAAGGGTATGGACGGAGGAAGGGTATGGACGGACGGAGGGAAGGTATGGACGGAGGGAGGGTATGGACGGAGGAAGGGTATGGGCGGAGGAAGGGTATGGACGGAGGAAGGGTATGGACGGAGGGAGGGTATGGACGAAGGGAGGGTGTGGACGGAGGGAGGGTATGGACGGAGGAAGGGTGTGGACGGAGGGAGGGTATGGACGGAGGAAGGGTATGGACGGAGGAAGGGTATGGACGGAAGGAAGGGTATGGACGGAGGAAGGGTATGGACGGAGGGAGGGTATGGACGGAGGGAGGGCATGGACGGAGGGAGGGCATGGACGGAGGAAGGGCATGGACGGAGGAAGGGTATGGACGGAGGAAGGGTATGGACGGAGGAAGGGTATGGACGGAGGGAGGGTATGGACGGAGGAAGGGTATGGACGGAGGAAGGGTATGGACGGAAGGAAGGGTATGGACGGAGGAAGGGTATGGACGGAGGGAGGGTATGGACGGAGGGAGGGCATGGACGGAGGGAGGGCATGGACGGAGGGAGGGTATGGACGGAGGGAGGGTATGGACGGAGGGAGGGTATGGACGGAGGGAGGGTATGGACGGAGGGAGGGTATGGACGGAGGAAGGGTATGGACGGAGGAAGGGTATGGACGGAGGTAGGGTATGGACGGAGGAAGGGTATGGACGGAGGGAGGGTATGGACGGAGGAAGGGTATGGACGGAGGAAGGGTATGGACGGAGGGAGGGTATGGACGGAGGGAGGGTATGGACAGAGGAAGGGTATGGACGGAGGGAGGGTATGGACGGAGGAAGGGTATGGACGGAGGAAGGGTATGGATGGAGGGAGGTTATGGATGGAGGAAGGGTATGGACGGGGGGAGGGTATGGATGGAGGGAGGGTATGGACGGGGGAAGGGTATGGACGGAGGAAGGGTATGGACGGAGGAAGGGTATGGACGGAGGGAGGGTATGGACGGAGGAAGGGTATGGACGGGGGGAGGGTATGGACGGAGGAAGGGTATGGACGGAGGAAGGGTATGGACGGAGGAAGGGTATGGACGGGGGGAGGGTATGGACGGAGGAAGGGTATGGACGGAGGAAGGGTATGGACGGAGGAAGGGTATGGACGGAGGGAGGGTATGGACGGAGGAAGGGTATGGACGGAGGGAGGGTATGGATGGAGGAAGGGTATGGACGGAGGAAGGGTATGGACGGAGGAAGGGTATGGACGGAGGAAGGGTATGGACGGAGGGAGGGTATGGACGAAGGGAGGGTGTGGACGGAGGGAGGGTATGGACGGAGGAAGGGTGTGGACGGAGGGAGGGTATGGACGGAGGAAGGGTATGGACGGAGGAAGGGTATGGACGGAAGGAAGGGTATGGACGGAGGAAGGGTATGGACGGAGGGAGGGTATGGACGGAGGGAGGGCATGGACGGAGGGAGGGCATGGACGGAGGAAGGGCATGGACGGAGGAAGGGTATGGACGGAGGAAGGGTATGGACGGAGGAAGGGTATGGACGGAGGGAGGGTATGGACGGAGGAAGGGTATGGACGGAGGAAGGGTATGGACGGAAGGAAGGGTATGGACGGAGGAAGGGTATGGACGGAGGGAGGGTATGGACGGAGGGAGGGCATGGACGGAGGGAGGGCATGGACGGAGGGAGGGTATGGACGGAGGGAGGGTATGGACGGAGGGAGGGTATGGACGGAGGGAGGGTATGGACGGAGGGAGGGTATGGACGGAGGAAGGGTATGGACGGAGGAAGGGTATGGACGGAGGTAGGGTATGGACGGAGGAAGGGTATGGACGGAGGAAGGGTATGGACGGAGGGAGGGTATGGACGGAGGAAGGGTATGGACGGAGGAAGGGTATGGACGGAGGGAGGGTATGGACGGAGGAAGGGTATGGACGGAGGAAGGGTATGGACGGAGGGAGGGTATGGACGGAGGAAGGGTATGGACGGAGGGAGGGTATGGACGGAGGGAGGGTGTGGACGGAGGAAGGGTATGGATGGAGGGAGGGTATGGACGGAGGAAGGGTATGGACGGAGGAAGGGTGTGGACGGAGGAAGGGTATGGACGGAGGGAGGGTATGGACGGAGGAAGGGTATGGACGGAGGAAGGGTATGGACGGAGGAAGGGTATGGACGGACGGAGGGAAGGTATGGACGGAGGGAGGGTATGGACGGAGGAAGGGTATGGGCGGAGGAAGGGTATGGACGGAGGAAGGGTATGGACGGAGGGAGGGTATGGACGAAGGGAGGGTGTGGACGGAGGGAGGGTATGGACGGAGGAAGGGTGTGGACGGAGGGAGGGTATGGACGGAGGAAGGGTATGGACGGAGGAAGGGTATGGACGGAAGGAAGGGTATGGACGGAGGAAGGGTATGGACGGAGGGAGGGTATGGACGGAGGGAGGGCATGGACGGAGGGAGGGCATGGACGGAGGAAGGGCATGGACGGAGGAAGGGTATGGACGGAGGAAGGGTATGGACGGAGGAAGGGTATGGACGGAGGGAGGGTATGGACGGAGGAAGGGTATGGACGGAGGAAGGGTATGGACGGAAGGAAGGGTATGGACGGAGGAAGGGTATGGACGGAGGGAGGGTATGGACGGAGGGAGGGCATGGACGGAGGGAGGGCATGGACGGAGGGAGGGTATGGACGGAGGGTGGGTATGGACGGAGGGAGGGTATGGACGGAGGGAGGGTATGGACGGAGGGAGGGTATGGACGGAGGGAGGGTATGGACGGAGGAAGGGTATGGACGGAGGAAGGGTATGGACGGAGGTAGGGTATGGACGGAGGAAGGGTATGGACGGAGGGAGGGTATGGACGGAGGAAGGGTATGGACGGAGGAAGGGTATGGACGGAGGGAGGGTATGGACGGAGGGAGGGTATAGACGGAGGAAGGGTATGGACGGAGGGAGGGTATGGACGGAGGAAGGGTATGGACGGAGGAAGGGTATGGACGGAGGGAGGTTATGGATGGAGGAAGGGTATGGACGGGGGGAGGGTATGGATGGAGGGAGGGTATGGACGGGGGAAGGGTATGGACGGAGGAAGGGTATGGACGGAGGAAGGGTATGGACGGAGGGAGGGTATGGACGGAGGAAGGGTATGGACGGGGGGAGGGTATGGACGGAGGAAGGGTATGGACGGAGGAAGGGTATGGACGGAGGAAGGGTATGGACGGGGGGAGGGTATGGACGGAGGAAGGGTATGGACGGAGGAAGGGTATGGACGGAGGAAGGGTATGGACGGAGGGAGGGTATGGACGGAGGAAGGGTATGGACGGAGGGAGGGTATGGATGGAGGAAGGGTATGGACGGAGGAAGGGTATGGATGGAGGAAGGGTATGGACGGAGGAAGGGTATGGACGGAGGGAGGGTATGGACGAAGGGAGGGTGTGGACGGAGGGAGGGTATGGACGGAGGAAGGGTGTGGACGGAGGGAGGGTATGGACGGAGGAAGGGTATGGACGGAGGAAGGGTATGGACGGAAGGAAGGGTATGGACGGAGGAAGGGTATGGACGGAGGGAGGGTATGGACGGAGGGAGGGCATGGACGGAGGGAGGGCATGGACGGAGGAAGGGCATGGACGGAGGAAGGGTATGGACGGAGGAAGGGTATGGACGGAGGAAGGGTATGGACGGAGGGAGGGTATGGACGGAGGAAGGGTATGGACGGAGGAAGGGTATGGACGGAAGGAAGGATATGGACGGAGGAAGGGTATGGACGGAGGGAGGGTATGGACGGAGGGAGGGCATGGACGGAGGGAGGGCATGGACGGAGGGAGGGCATGGACGGAGGGAGGGTATGGACGGAGGGAGGGTATGGACGGAGGGAGGGTATGGACGGAGGGAGGGTATGGACGGAGGGAGGGTATGGACGGAGGGAGGGTATGGACGGAGGAAGGGTATGGACGGAGGAAGGGTATGGACGGAGGTAGGGTATGGACGGAGGAAGGGTATGGACGGAGGAAGGGTATGGACGGAGGGAGGGTATGGACGGAGGAAGGGTATGGACGGAGGAAGGGTATGGACGGAGGGAGGGTATGGACGGAGGGAGGGTATGGACGGAGGAAGGGTATGGACGGAGGGAGGGTATGGACGGAGGAAGGGTATGGACGGAGGAAGGGTATGGACGGAGGGAGGGTATGGATGGAGGAAGGGTATGGACGGGGGGAGGGTATGGATGGAGGGAGGGTATGGACGGGGGAAGGGTATGGACGGAGGAAGGGTATGGACGGAGGGAGGGTATGGACGGAGGAAGGGTATGGACGGGGGGAGGGTATGGACGGAGGAAGGGTATGGACGGAGGAAGGGTATGGACGGAGGAAGGGTATGGACGGGGGGAGGGTATGGACGGAGGAAGGGTATGGAGGGAGGAAGGGTATGGACGGAGGAAGGGTATGGACGGAGGGAGGGTATGGACGGAGGAAGGGTATGGACGGAGGGAGGGTATGGATGGAGGAAGGGTATGGACGGAGGGAGGGTATGGATGGAGGGAGGGTATGGACGGAGGGAGGGTATGGACGGAGGAAGGGTATGGATGGAGGAAGGGTATGGACGGAGGAAGGGTATGGACGGAGGAAGGGTATGGAGGGAGGAAGGGTATGGACGGAGGGAGGGTATGGATGGAGGGAGGGTATGGACGGAGGAAGGGTATGGACGGAGAGAGGGTATGGACGGAGGAAGGGTATGGACGGAGGGAGGGTATGGACGGAGGAAGGGTATGGACGGAGGGAGGGTATGGACGGAGGAAGGGTATGGACGGAGGGAGGGTATGGACGGAGGGAGGGTATGGACGGAGGGAGGGTATGGACGGAGGGAGGGTGTGGACGGGGGGAGGGTATGGACGGAGGAAGGGTATGGACGGAGGAAGGGTGTGGACGGAGGAAGGGTATGGACGGAGGAAGGGTGTGGACGGAGGAAGGGTGTGGACGGAGGGAGGGTATGGACGGAGGGAGGGTATGGAAGGAGGGAGGGTATGGAAGGAGGGAGGGTATGGACGGAGGGAGGGTATGGACGGAGGAAGGGTATGGACGGAGGGAGGGTATGGACGGAGGGAGGGTGTGGACGGAGGGAGGGTGTGGACGGGGGGAGGGTATGGACGGAGGAAGGGTATGGACGGAGGAAGGGTATGGACGGAGGAAGGGTATGGACGGAGGAAGGGAATGGACGGAGGAAGGGTATGGACGGAGGAAGGGTATGGACGGAGGAAGGGTATGGACGGAGGGAGGGTGTGGACGGAGGAAGGGTGTGGACGGGGGGAGGGTATGGACGGAGGGAGGGTATGGACGGAGGGAGGGTGTGGACGGAGGGAGGGTATGGACGGAGGGAGGGTATGGACGGAGGGAGGGTATGGACGGGGGGAGGGTATGGACGGAGGAAGGGTATGGACGGAGGGAGGGCACGATCAGCCAGACACTATGACGTTTCTGTGACAGATCAGTATCGATCATGGCGGAGAGTTTGGGTCACCGGGCGGAATGATCTGCGTCGAGGAAACTCTAAAGTGTAACCAGCAAGCCCATGTTGTATTAAATTTTGTGGGATTGTCTTTTGCTTGGTAAATGAGTTTTTCCATCTCGGCCGTTCTATCGACTCTTTTGAACCATTCAGCCACTGTGGGTGGTGTGGAACTCCTCCAGTGAACCGGGACACAGAGGTTGGCTGCATTGATAAGGTGTAGGGTAAGGGATTTTTTGTAGGAGGAGAGGGGCATGGAGGTGTGATGGAGGCCTATGAAGATTTTTAAGTATCATAGTTTGTCGCCATTCCACGAGCGTGACATGTTTGGTATCTATTTACTTGGCTATTTACTTGGCGTAACATCATCTTTTATAAATTGGGGGATATATGGGGTTTTTTTGCATTAAAATTAATTCAGGTGTATTTTGTCCAGAAAAAATGCGTTTGAAATACCACTGTGAAAATACTGTGTAAAATAAGACATTGCAAGGAACGCTATTTTTTTTTTTTTCAATAAATGTTTATTAAAATTTTTCAGATATACATAAAGTCACAGTTATCGGGTATACATTGAAACAGAAGCTGTTAATACAATCAATAAGTCATACAATCAATAAGTCATACAATCAATAAGTCATACAATTGATAAATAAAGCAGAAATGAAAGAACGAGTTCAAAATACGGCCAACTGAGCCTCTTACTAGGTCACTTCTGTATTAGTGATGGAGGTGAAGTTCTGACCCAGTAAAGTATTCCTATGGTAAAGCGGGAATACCCTAATTAACAAGTGTATAAACTAAGGATCATTAAGCATCTCCGTGTGAGGGAGAAGGGGTTGGTGTGGGAGGAGGAGGGGTCGGTGTGGGAGAAGGGGTTGGTGTGGGGGGAGGGGTTGGTGTGAGGGAGAAGGGGTTGGTGTGGGGGTAGGGGTCCAATCGGGGTAATGTTATGTACCGATCAAAGCCACCCTTAAACCCATTCACCCCTAAAGGGTTCTAACTGTGAATGGGTGGGGGCCATGTGTAGTAATGTGTGTGGTTTTAAACCTATTCGGTACCCATATGATTGAGAGGCAGCTCCGTAATAATAATATGTTGTTTAGGAGTGGGGGGGGGGGGGGGGGGGGGAGACCAGAAACCGTTAGGGTGTGTGCTCCTGCCGGAACAGTGAAGGAGTTATGTTGGTATCAGGTTGAGAGGGTGTGGAGATCGCCTAAGTATGATCGGTGAGGATCAATTGGGTAAGAGGAAGGGTATGGACGGAGGGAGGGTATGGATGGAGGAAGGGTATGGACGGAGGGAGGGTATGGACGGACGGAGGGAGGGTATGGACGGAGGGAGGGTATGGACGGAGGGAGGGTATGGACGGGGGGAGGGTATGGACGGAGGAAGGGTATGGACGGAGGGAGGGTGTGGACGGAGGAAGGGTGTGGACGGAGGAAGGGTATGGACGGAGGAAGGGTATGGACGGAGGGAGGGTATGGACGGAGGAAGGGTATGGACGGAGGGAGGGTGTGGACGGAGGAAGGGTATGGACGGGGGGGAGGGTATGGACGGAGGAAGGGTATGGACGGAGGGAGGGTGTGGACGGAGGAAGGGTATGGACGGAGGAAGGGTATGGACGGAGGAAGGGTATGGACGGGGGGAGGGTATGGACGGAGGAAGGGTGTGGACGGAGGGAGGGTATGGACGGAGGAAGGGTATGGACGGAGGGAGGGTGTGGACAGAGGAAGGGTATGGACGGAGGGAGGGTGTGGACGGAGGAAGGGTATGGACGGAGGAAGGGTATGGACGGAGGAAGGGTATGGACGGGGGGAGGGTATGGACGGAGGAAGGGTGTGGACGGAGGGAGGGTATGGACGGGGGGAGGGTATGGACGGAGGAAGGGTGTGGACGGAGGAAGGGTATGGACGGGGGGAGGGTATGGACGGAGGAAGGGTATGGACGGAGGGAGGGTGTGGACGGAGGAAGGGTATGGACGGAGGAAGGGTATGGACGGAGGAAGGGTATGGACGGGGGGAGGGTATGGACGGAGGAAGGGTATGGACGGAGGAAGGGTATGGACGGAGGAAGGGTATGGACGGAGGAAGGGTATGGACGGAGGAAGGGTATGGACGGAGGGAGGGTATGGACGGAGGAAGGGTATGGACGGGGGGAGGGTGTGGACGGAGGGAGGGTATGGACGGAGGAAGGGTATGGAAGGAGGGAGGGTATGGAAGGAGGGAGGGTATGGACGGAGGAAGGGTATGGACGGAGGAAGGGTATGGACGGAGGAAGGGTATGGACGGAGGAAGGGTGTGGACGGAGGGAGGGTATGGACGGAGGAAGGGTATGGACGGAGGAAGGGTATGGACGGAGGGAGGGTATGGACGGAGGAAGGGTATGGACGGGGGGAGGGTGTGGACGGAGGGAGGGCACGATCAGCCAGACACTATGACGTTTCTGTGACAGATCAGTATCGATCATGGCGGAGAGTTTGGGTCACCGGGCGGAATGATCGGCGTCGAGGAAACTCTAAAGTGTAACCAGCAAGCCCATGTTGTATTAAATTTTGTGGGATTGTCTTTTGCTTGGATTGTCTTTTGCTTGGTAAATGATTTTTTCCATCTCGGCCGTTCTATCGACTCTTTTGAACCATTCAGCCACTGTGGGTGGTGTGGAACTCCTCCAGTGAACCGGGACACAGAGGTTGGCTGCATTGATAAGGTGTAGGGTAAGGGATTTTTTGTAGGAGGAGAGGGGCATGGAGGTGTGATGGAGGCCTATGAAGATTTTTAAGTATCATAGTTTGTCGCCATTCCACGAGCGTGACATGTTTGGTATCTATTTACTTGGCGTAACATCATCTTTTATAAATTGGGGGATATATGGGGTTTTTTTGCATTAAAATTAATTCAGGTGTATTTTGTCCAGAAAAAATGCGTTTGAAATACCACTGTGAAAATACTGTGTAAAATAAGACATTGCAAGGAACGCTATTTTATTCTCTAGGTTCTCTGCTAAAAAAAAATATACAACATATATAATGTTTTGGAGTTCTAAGTAATTTTCTAGCAAAAAATACTGATGTTTATTGGTAAACAAAGAGTACCAGAAAAGGCCTGGGGGGGGGGGAGGGGGGAGTATGGAAATGCGGTCAATGGTGTCTCATCCTGTGTTTCCATGTGACACCTCCTAGAAGAGACCTCGGGAATCAATGAAGAGGATCTCACACTCTCATCACCTCTCATTCATTATTTCCTCGTTATCACCTTATCTGTATAATTAATTGTATACTTCCCTACAGCCAATGGAAGCCTCACCTGTGCAGAGGATGACTCCTCCCATCATCCTGACCCCAGACATCATCGTCCCGCCATCTCTTCTGCCCTCTACAGGAATCCTCAGGCTGCAGAAAGTTCCTGTTTAGTCAATGGACCAGCATTGGGTGGGGGAGGGGTTATGTCTTCACTGATGTCGATTTATCTGGACGTGGCTTTCTATCCCGCCGATCGCTCATTCCGGGGAGTGTACAGGGGGGATGTCCTCCGGCTGTATTTAGACACGGTAAAATCTCCCCTTAGCAATTTTATATTTTCTGGATGCAGAGACCCTGGGGAATAAAATGGCAGCTGCTGCAATTTTTACGTCTCACGATATTTGTGCTCCTGCCTATGACATTTAGATTTTCTGGACAAAATACACTAAAGTTATTTCAGTGACCACAATATATATTATTGGATTTTCGGGAGAATATAAAAAGATGAGGTTGCATGTAGTAAGTAGATACCAAACGTGTCACGCCTTAATATTGTCCATAGGTGGCGCTTTCAAAGCCTTTACAGGTCATCCTTGTAGAGCTGAGTGAAAAGAGAGAAGAGCAGCGCAGAGCACACAGTCCACTCTATCACTGCTCACATAAGAATCCCAGCAGAGGCCGGGGTGGGGGGGGGAATAACATACAGCTGGCAGCACCCCCAGCTACACACTCCCCCCACCAAGGAATCTTTGGTCCCCAAAGGAGACATTGATTTAAGTGTAACCACTTGCTCACCAGTTACATACCTGATACGTCATTGTACCAACCGCTCAATTGCTATTATGTACGTCGCGCCCCCTAACCACCTTCCGCAGCTTGCTCGGCCTCTCCCGTCCCATACAATCGGGTTTAATTGGGTCTCCACTATGGTGACCTCGAAGGGATGGCGTGACATCACTTCCGGTTTACACGAATGTCATCAACATGATTTTTCAAAAATTTAAAGTATTCAAAAATACAGATCTTAGCGTTTGGAATGCTTTTAAGTGCAGAGGGGGAATTTCTCTCTCATTGACCCCAGACCTCTCCATAAAGAGGACCTGTCACCGTCTATTACTGTCACATGGGATGTTTACATTCATTATAGACCCCAGATCTCTCCATAAAGAGGACCTGTCACCTCCTATTACTGTCACATGGGATGTTTACATTCATTATAGACCCCAGATCTCTCATAAAGAGGACCTGTCATCGCCTATTACTGTTACATGGGATGTTTACATTCATTATAGACCCCAGATCTCTCCATAAAGAGGACCTTTCACCTCCTATTACTGTCACATGGGATGTTTACATTCATTATAGATCCCAGATCTCTCCATAAAGAGGACCTGTCACCTCCCTATTACTGTCACATGGGATGTTTACATTCATTATAGACCCCAGATCTCTCCATAAAGAGGACCTGTCACCGTCTATTACTGTCACATGGGATGTTTACATTTATTATAGACCCCAGATCTCTCCATAAAGAGGACCTGTCACCTCCTATTACTGTCACATGGGATGTTTACATTCATTATAGACCCCAGATCTCTCCATAAAGAGGACCTGTCACCTCCTATTACTGTCATATGGGATGTTTACATTCATTATAGACCCCAGATCTCTCCATAAAGAGGACCTGTCACCACCTATTACTGTCACATGGGATGTTTACATTCATTATAGACCCCAGATCTCTCCATAAAGAGGACCTGTAACCGCCTATTACTGTCACATGGGATGTTTACATTCATTATAGACCCCAGATCTCTCCATAAAGAGGACCTGTCACCTCCTATTACTGTCACATGGGATGTTTACATTCATTATAGACCCCGGATCTCCATAAAGAGGACCTGTCACCACCTATTACTGTCACATGGGATGATTACATTCATTATAGACCCCAGATCTCTCCATAAAGAGGAGCCGTCACCACCTATTACTGTCACATGGGATGTTTACATTCGTTATAGACCCCAGATCTCTCCATAAAGAGGACCCGTCACCACCTATTACTGTCACATGGGATGTTTACATTCATTATAGACCCCAGATCTCTCCATAAAGAGGACCTGTCACTGTCTATTACTGTCACATGGAATGTTTACATTCATTATAGACCCCAGATCTCTCCATAAAGAGGACCTGTCACCATCTATTACTGTCACATGGGATGTTTACATTCATTATAGACCCCAGATCTCTCCATAAAGAGGACCTGTCACCGTCTATTACTGTCACATGGGATGTTTACATTCATTATAGACCCCAGATCTCTCCATAAAGAGGACCTGTCACCGTCTATTACTGTCACATGGGATGTTTACATTCATTATAGACCCCCGATCTCTCCATAAAGAGGACCCGTCACCACCTATTACTGTCACATGGGATGTTTACATTCATTATAGACCCCAGATCTCTCCATAAAGAGGACCTGTCATCACCTATTACTGTCACATGGGATGTTTACATTCATTATAGACCCCAGATCTCTCCATAAAGAGGACCTGTCACCTCCTATTACTGTCACATGGGATGTTTACATTCATTATAGACCCCAGATCTCTCCATAAAGAGGACCTGTCACCCACTATTACTGTCACATGGGATGTTTACATTCATTATAGACCCCAGATCTCTCCATAAAGAGGACCTGTCACCCCCTATTACTGTCACATGGGATGTTTACATTCATTATAGACCCCAGATCTCCCCATAAAGAGGACCTGTCACCTCCTATTACTGTCACATGGGATGTTTACATTCATTATAGACCCCAAATCTCCCCATAAAGAGGACCTGTCACCTCCTATTACTGTCACATGGGATGTTTACATTCATTATAGACCCCAGATCTCCCCATAAAGAGGACCTGTCACCTCCTATTACTGTCACATGGGATGTTTACATTCATTATGGACCCCAGATCTCTTCATAAAGAGGACCTGTCACCTCCTATTACTGTCACATGGGATGTTTACATTCATTATAGACCCCAGATCTCTCCATAAAGAGGACCTGTCACCGCCTATTACTGTCACATGGGATGATTACATTCATTATAGACCCCACATCTCTCCATAAAGAGGACCTGTCACCACCTATTACTGTCACATGGGATGATTACATTCATTATAGACCCCAGATCTCTCCATAAAGAGGAGCCGTCACCACCTATTACTGTCACATGGGATGTTTACATTCGTTATAGACCCCAGATCTCTCCATAAAGAGGACCTGTCACCACCTATTACTGTCACATGGGATGTTTACATTCATTATAGACCCCAGATCTCTCCATAAAGAGGACCTGTCACCGTCTATTACTGTCACATGGAATGTTTACATTCATTATAGACCCCAGATCTCTCCATAAAGAGGACCTGTCACCATCTATTACTGTCACATGGGATGTTTACATTCATTATAGACCCCAGATCTCTCCATAAAGAGGACCTGTCACCGTCTATTACTGTCACATGGGATGTTTACATTCATTATAGACCCCAGATCTCTCCATAAAGAGGATCTGTCACCGTCTATTACTGTCACATGGGATGTTTACATTCATTATAGACCCCAGATCTCTCCATAAAGAGGACCCGTCACCACCTATTACTGTCACATGGGATGTTTACATTCATTATAGACCCCAGATCTCTCCATAAAGAGGACCCGTCATCACCTATTACTGTCACATGGGATGTTTACATCCATTATAGACCCCAGATTTCTCCATAAAGAGGACCTGTCACCTCCTATTACTGTCACATGGGATGTTTACATTCATTATAGACCCCAGATCTCTCCATAAAGAGGACCTGTCACCACCTATTACTGTCACATGGGATGTTTACATTCATTATAGACCCCAGATCTCTCCATAAAGAGGACCTGTCACCTCCTATTACTGTCACATGGGATGTTTACATTCATTATAGACCCCAGATCTCTCCATAAAGAGGACCTGTCACCCACTATTACTGTCACATGGGGTGTTTACATTCATTATAGACCCCAGATCTCTCCATAAAGAGGACCTGTCACCCCCTATTACTGTCACATGGGATGTTTACATTCATTATAGACCCCAGATCTCTCCATAAAGAGGACCTGTCACCGTCTATTACTGTCACATGGGATGTTTACATTCATTATAGACCCCAGATCTCCCCATAAAGAGGACCTGTCACCTCCTATTACTGTCACATGGGATGTTTACATTCATTATAGACCCCAGATCTCCCCATAAAGAGGACCTGTCACCACCTATTACTGTCACATGGGATGTTTACATCAATTATAGACCCCAGATCTCTCCATAAAGAGGACCTGTCACCTCCTATTACTGTCACATGGGATGTTTACATTCATTATAGACCCCAGATCTCTCCATAAAGAGGACCTGTCACCTCCTATTACTGTCACATGGGATGTTTACATTCATTATAGACCCCAGATCTCTCCATAAAGAGGACCTGTCACCATCTATTACTGTCACATGGAATGTTTACATTCATTATAGACCCCAGATCTCTCCATAAAGAGGGCCAGTCACCTCCTATTACTGTCACATGAGCTTACACTCTAATGTCCCCTCCCCCCACAGTCACATCAGTCTCTGTACAAAGTTACACATCTCCTCCTCATTATTCTTTTTTCTTTCATTTATTGCAGAACTTCATCTGTGGCCCATACATGTATGCCTCCTACTTGGGAAGTGTGTTTTGGCTGTCTGGCTCTCTCCCTGGCTGCTGTTCCTCTTTATCCCCTCTCCAATTCTCCAGCCCCCATGGAGTCTTTCGGTTTGGGGGTTAGCCTTGTGTGTCCTTGGCCTCAACCCCGGGGGAGACAGCTCTCTCAGGGCCACCTTCTTTATTCCACAATTGGACTGTTGGGTTATGTACTGGGTTGTTGCCAAAAGGTAATGTGTATTTATATATTCTAAAATACCTGCTTTACCTTGTGTAAGCATGATTCTAATTGAGACTTCAATGATCTATTTATTGATTTGTTTTATTTATTTATTTTTCTAGTCATCTCTTGATGCATCCCACTCCTGATGATTGGCTTTAAACGCCATGAAACGCGTAGAGTCTACACTCAGGGTTGCCATTTCAAGTTTGGTTCATCTATGAATTCTATCGTATACCATTTATACTTACTAACATTGTTATTCGGAATACCTTGTTCACCTTTTTTGTATACCCATTTTAGAACTGTGATTGCTTGTATCAATTATTCTCAAACAGCGTTTATAAACAACGTTTCTATCAACATGACTACTATTTTTATTGTGCCTCGATGTGCATGATTTATGTATTGTATATTATGATGCATTATATTATTATTATTATTATTATATTACTCATGAATTGATGTCTATGCATTTCTTTGATTAGCAGTTCTCTATGGCTATACAGCTTTTAAGCCCCTTTAGGGGTGGTGATAGTTAATCTAACATAAGGTATCCTAGACTTTTTCAAAGACCTACCCATGCCTCATTTAAAGTCCCACTGCCCCTCTCTTTTGCTTTCTCTGTACAAAGGAGCTTACACTCTAATGTCCCCTCCCCCCACAGTCACATCAATTTCTGTACAGAGGAGCTTACACTATAATGTCCCCTCCCCACAGTCACATCAGTCTCTGTACAGAGGAGCTTACACTCTAATGTCCCCTCCCCCACAGTCACATCAGAGGAGCTTACACTCTAATGTCCCCTCCCCCACACAGTCACATCAGTCTCTATACAGAGGAGCTTACACTCTAATGTCCCCTCCCCCCACAGTCACACCAGTCTCTATACAGAGGAGCTTACACTCTAATGTCCCCTCCCCCCACAGTCACACCAGTCTCTATACAGAGGAGCTTACACTCTAATGTCCCCTCCCCCCACAGTCACATCAGTCTCTGTACAGAGGAGCTTACACTCTAATGTCCCCTCCCCTACAGTCACATCAGTCTCTGTACAGAGGAGCTTACACTCTAATGTCCCTTCCCCCACAGTCACATCAGTCTCTATACAGAGGAGCTTACACTCTAATGTCCCCTCCCCCACAGTCACATCAGTCTCTGTACAGAGGAGCTTACACTCTAATGTCCCCTCCCCCCACAGTCACATCAGTCTCTATACAGAGGACAGCAAGGGGGAGGGGAAGTGGGACTTTGTATGAAACTGCGCCGGGTAGAGGTCGCACGTTTCCATCCCTATCACACAATATCTAGAAAACCCGCAAGCAAAAGCCAGTGGGTAAGGAGGAGGAGGTGGGACTTTATATGAAGCCAATGGTTTGCAAGCCGACACAAACGGTGGGTCAATAAAATTCTTTATTTGCATGTTCATACAAACAATGGTATCAGACAATATCAATATAACACTTGGTAAAATGTTAGCAATGATAACCAGAGATCAACATAAGGACCAGTAGTATAGTTATCAAGGATATAAAAGATATACAGGTAACATGGATAGTAACATGAGTATAGGCAATATTATTGAAGATAGACCAGGGATCACCAGGTGTCAGAATGCGTACATGGTTAAAACAAAGTAATGCCTGCCTGATAGCTGGCCTCAAATTCCTGTTAAGGGGTAAAACTCGGTATAACATGGGTTGGGACAGTAAATGACAACCGGTAGCTCAACGCGTTTCGTGGTTCAAGACCACTCATCAGGAGCAGACATGTCATGTTTCTGGAAATAAAAATGATAATAATATCAAGGGCCAAGGTAAAAATGGGTACAGAGGGCTAAATAATCCTCCAAAAATTGAAAAGTACTCACGGCAACTGTGGGTAAATGGTGAATGGCCAGGTACGGCAACCATCCGGAACTAATGCCGGGTCGGGAGCTGAGGCGGGCCCCCCCGCCGCGGCGACCAAAACAGGCAATCCCCCCCAGGGCGATGCAGAGCCACGAGGCACCCTAGAGTTGAGAGTGGAAGATGAGTGATAATGCAGGGAGTGTATGTGCAGCGGGGGGAAGAGGGAGGGGGAAAAAAGGGGGGGAAAAAGGTAAGGGTTGGGGGGGGGGGGGAAGGGGGGTAAAAAGGGGGGGGGGAAGAGTGGAGAGTGAGCGTGATGGAAGAGTGTATGAGTGAGTGGAGTGAGTGATGGAGTGAGGGAAAGAGGGATGGGAAAGCTGGAGGATGACATGTGCACGAACAGGGGTAAGGAGTGAGCTTACCTGTGTGACAGGAGTGGTGTAGAGCAACCACCACCATGGTGAAGTGTAGCGGTAGTGTACCTCGAGCGCCGCATCACCCCAGGTGAACAAGACGCCCATATATAGACGCCGCCGCGGGGAGGTCCGCCAACGTCACGTCCGCATGGCCGAGGGTGGGAGGAGCCAGAGCGGGAGGCCGACCATTGGTCGGCGGCCGCTGAGACCAACCCACCAAGCCTGCGAGCATGAAAACCAGCGTGAGGGGCGCGGCGGCGCCAGGAGGCGCGGCGTACGTCCACCGCTGGTGACGTGACGTCGATGGGCAGTGGCGGCAAGCCCCGCCCCCACACACACGCCCACCAAAGGAGGCGGGCGAAGAAAGGGGAGGGGGGGGGCCCAGAGGCCGGCAGTGCCCATCGCAGCTCCCGGGCAGGCAAGGGCCGGACGGCCCACCGGCCAGCCACAACCACCCACCCACAATTGGGTTGGACCACCATTTAGAAAGGGTTGACCATGAAATTGATAAACCTAGTACCAGGATGAGAAACATGGCATGTACGATTGGAACTGGTAAAAAATGACAAAAGGGTAAACACAGGTGAGGCTCCCAAGAAATCAATAGGGGCAGGATGATAACAATCTGGTAATATCAAGATAGAGCAATAGAGCAAACCATGGGCTTCCATCCCTATTCATATAAACAACAGCAAGGGGGAGGGGAAGTGGGACTTTGTATGAAACTGCGCCGGGTAGAGGTCGCACGTTTCCATCCCTATCACACAATATCTAGAAAACCCGCAAGCAGAAGCCAGTGGGTAAGGAGGAGGAGGTGGGACTTTATATGAAGCCAATGGTTTGCAAGCCGACACAAACGGTGGGTCAATAAAATTCTTTATTTGCATGTTCATACAAACAATGGTATCAGACAATATCAATATAACACTTGGTAAAATGTTAGCAATGATAACCAGAGATCAACATAAGGACCAGTAGTATAGTTATCAAGGATATAAAAGATATACAGGTAACATGGATAGTAACATGAGTATAGGCAATATTATTGAAGATAGACCAGGGATCACCAGGTGTCAGAATGCGTACATGGTTAAAACAAAGTAATGCCTGCCTGATAGCTGGCCTCAAATTCCTGTTAAGGGGTAAAACTCGGTATAACATGGGTTGGGACAGTAAATGACAACCGGTAGCTCGACGCGTTTCGTGGTTCAAGACCACTCATCAGGAGCAGACATGTCATGTTTCTCGAAATAAAAATGATAATAATATCAAGGGCCAAGGTAAAAATGGGTACAGAGGGCTAAATAATCCTCCAAAAATTGAAAAGTACTCACGGCAACTGTGGGTAAATGGTGAATGGCCAGGTACGGCAACCATCCGGAACTAATGCCGGGTCGGGAGCTGAGGCGGGCCCCCCCGCCGCGGCGACCAAAACAGGCAATCCCCCCCAGGGCGATGCAGAGCCACGAGGCACCCTAGAGTTGAGAGTGGAAGATGAGTGATAATGCAGGGAGTGTATGTGCAGCGGGGGGAAGAGGGAGGGGGAAAAAAGGGGGGGAAAAAGGTAAGGGTTGGGGGGGGGGGGGGAAGGGGGGTAAAAAGGGGGGGGGGGGAAGAGTGGAGAGTGAGCGTGATGGAAGAGTGTATGAGTGAGTGGAGTGAGTGATGGAGTGAGGGAAAGAGGGATGGGAAAGCTGGAGGATGACATGTGCACGAACAGGGGTTCTCCAATAATATTGCTTATACTCATGTTACTATCCATGTTACCTGTATATCTTTTATATCCTTGATAACTATACTACTGGTCCTTATGTTGATCTCTGGTTATCATTGCTAACATTTTACCAAGTGTTATATTGATATTGTCTGATACCATTGTTTGTATGAACATGCAAATAAAGAATTTTATTGACCCACCGTTTGTGTCGGCTTGCAAACCATTGGCTTCATATAAAGTCCCACCTCCTCCTCCTTACCCACTGTCTATACAGAGGAGCTTACACTCTAATGTCCCCTCCCCCACAGTCACATCACTCTCTATACAGAGGAGCTTACACTCTAATGTCCCCTCCCCCACAGTCACATCAGTCTCTATACAGAGGAGCTTACACTCTAATGTCCCCTCCCCCACAGTCACATCAGTCTCTGTACAGAGGAGCTTACACTCTAATGTCCCCTCCCCCACAGTCACATCAGTCTCTGTACAGAGGAGCTTACACTCTAATGTCCCCTCCCCCACAGTCACATCAGTCTCTATACAGAGGAGCTTACACTCTAATGTCCCCTCCCCCCACAGTCACATCAGTCTCTGTACAGAGGAGCTTACACTCTAATGTCCCCTCCCCCCCACAGTCACATCAGTCTCTATACAGAGGAGCTTACACTCTAATGTCCCCTCCCCCCACAGTCACATCAGTCTCTATACAGAGGAGCTTACACTCTAATGTCCCCTCCCCCACAGTCACATCAGTCTCTATACAGAGGAGCTTACACTCTAATGTCCCCTCCCCCACAGTCAAAAGAAGAAAATATTACAGCGCACACATGCAAAAAAGACATTTACCTCAAGCAAGGCTAGTTTAAAACACCTAAGCATTTCTAGAAAAACATTATCAAATAATATGGGGATTTGGTCCCTCTATATTGCTATATGGTGCTAAGCCCACTTACTACGACAAAGTACCCCATAATCAGTGGGTCCTACACAGTGGGAGAACCTGCATCTCTGAACCATGAGAGCATTACACTCTTCTAAATGGGAGAATCATAAGGTCTCCACCCATCACACAAGTGGACACTAACTAACAGTCACACACTATTATTATTGTTATTATTATTATACATTTATAGTATCTGACAGAAGTAAGTACACCCCTCAGTGACATTTGTGTAAATCTTTTCTTCTATCTTTTCATGTGACAACACTGAAGAAATGACACTTGTCTACAATGTAAAGTAGTGAGTGTACAGCTTGTATAACAGTGTAAATTTGCTGTCCCCTCAAAATAACTCAACACACAGCCATTAATGTCTAAACCGCTGGCAACAAAAGTCAGTACACCCCTAAGTGAAAATCTCCAAATTGGGCCCAAAGTGTCAATATTTTGTGTGGCCACCATTATTTTCCAGCACTGCCTTAACCCTCTTGGGCATGGAGGTCACCAGAGCTTCACAGGTTGTCACTGGAGTCCTCTTCCCCTCCCCCATGATGACATCACAGAGCTGGTGGATGTTAGAGACCTTGTGCTCCTCCACCTTCCGTTTGAGGATGTCCCACAGATGATCAATAGGGTTTAGGTCTGGAGACATGCTTGGCCAGTCCATCACCTTTACCCTCAGCTTCTTTAGCAAGGCAGTGGTGGTCTTGGAGGTGTGTTTGGGGTGGTTATCATGTTGGAATACTGCCCTGCGGTCCAGTCTCTGAAGGGAGGGGATCATGCTCTGCTTCAGTAGGTCACAGATGGAAGTTGTAGTGCATAGATTGGAGTTGTAGTACATAGATGGGAGTTGTAGTACATAGATGAGAGTTGTAATACATAGATTGGAGTTGTAGTACATAGATGGGAGTTGTAGTACATAGATTGGAGTTGTAGTACATAGATTGGAGTTGTAGTGCATAGATGGGAGTTGTAGTACATAGATGGGAGTTGTAGTACATAAATTGGAGTTGTAGTTGTAGTACATAGATGGGAGTTGTAGTGCATAGATGGAAGTTGTAGTACATAGATTGGAGTTGTAGTACATAGATGGGAGTTGTAGTACATAGATTGGAGTTGTAGTACATAGATGGGAGTTGTAGTACATAGATGGGAGTTGTAGTACATAGATTGGAGTTGTAGTACATAGACGGGAGTTGTAGTAAATAGATTGGAGTTGTAGTACATAGATGGAAGTTGTAGTACATAGACGGGAGTTGTAGTACATAGATTGGAGTTGTAGTACATAGACGGGAGTTGTAGTAAATAGATTGGAGTTGTAGTACATAGATTGGAGTTGTAGTACATAGACGGGAGTTGTAGTACATAGATTGGAGTTGTAGTACATAGATAGGAGTTGTAGTACATAGATGAGAGTTGTAGTTGTAGTGCATAGATGGGAGTTGTAGTACAAAGATGGGAGTTGTAGTGCATAGATGGGAGTTGTAGTACATAGATGGGATTTGTAGTACATAGATGGGAGTTGTAGTACATAGATTGGAGTTGTAGTACATAGATGGGAGTTGTAGTACATAGATGGAAGTTGTAGTACATAGACGGGAGTTGTAGTACATAGATTGGAGTTGTAGTACATAGACGGGAGTTGTAGTACATAGATTGGAGTTGTAGTACATAGATGGGAGTTGTAGTACATAGATGGGAGTTGTAGTACATAGATGGGAGTTGTAGTTGTAGTGCATAGATGAGAGTTGTAGTACATAGATGGGAGTTGTAGTACATAGACGGGAGCTGTAGATGGGATTGGGACTGCACCTCTTTGAATTTGAATTCAATACCCCGATATATGGCGGCTGGCTGCCCCCTGGTGGTCATATTAGAGAACTGCTCGCTTTGCTCCTTCCAGGCACAGAACATTCCGGCGCCATGCTTATATTACCACATGGATGCCGCCATGGATTGGGAAAGAACATTATTACTATTTGATACAATTTTCCATTTTTTGGTGGTTCTTTCTCTTTTACTAAAATATCAGATTGTGGAAATTTTGGGGCGGCCCAAATTATACCTAAAATTTTGACAGATCTTTAAATTGTCAAAATTTGCCAACAATAACAAAATTTGTTTTTTTATCAAAGTCAAAATTAGAGAGAAAATCAGCAGCCAAACGGCTTCATTAAACTGTCACACACATTCCAATCTGATTGCTCGATCTCTGATCCCCCCATTCGCAATGTGGCTCCTCTCTACCACCCTTACACCCCTCCCCCTCCTCCACCTTCCCTGTCCTTCCAATAAAAGGACTATCTCTGTCAGGTGTGACTTGGCCGACATCTGTGCGGCTTCATATACAAATGTCTGTGGGAGTCGCACCTGAAATCGGCAAAACCAGCGCAGGAACTATTTATTTTTCCAATCCGTGCCGCACCGCAGACTCGGCGTCACTCCGATTTGAACGGTTCCATTGCTGACGAAGGGGTGCGACTTGTCATGTGATCTCACCTGAAAAATCGCACGACACGTCGCATCAGTGTGAGTCGCTATAAACATAACGGGGTCTTTGGTGGGACGGCTCTGGACTTTATTTTCTGGGAACCCCTCATTGCATTCTGTCCCCGAAATCTTCCCATTTCCTGTAAGGGGTGTAATCTTAATCTCAGGATCCGAGAATGAGAAACAATGTAACACTAATCCGGATACAGAGACCCCGGAGGATGGGAGATGCTCCAGAGACCCCGGAGGATGGGAGATGCTCCATAGACCCCGGAGGATGGGAGATGCTCCAGAGACCCTGGAGGATGGGAGATGCTCCATAGACCCCGGAGGATTGGAGATGCTCCATAGACCCCGGAGGATGGGAGATGCTCCATAGACCCCTGAGGATGGGAAATGCTCCAGAGACCCCGGAGGATGAGAGATGCTCCAGAGACCCTGGAGGATGGGAGATGTTCTATAGACACCGGAGGATTGGAGATGCTCCATAGACCCCGGAGGATGGGAGATGCTCCATAGACCCCTGAGGATGGGAAATGCTCCAGAGACCCCGGAGGATGAGAGATGCTCCAGAGACCCTGGAGGATGGGAGATTCTCCATAGACACCGGAGGATGGGAGATGCTCCATAGATCCCAGAGGATGGGAGATTCTCCATAGACCCCGGAGGATGGGAGATGCTCCAGTACCCCGAAGTATGGGAGATGCTCCAGAGACCCCGGAGGATGGGAGATGCTCCAGAGACCCTGGAGGATGGGAGATGCTCCATAGACCCCGGAGGATGGGAGATGCTCCAGAGACCCCGAAGGATGGGAGAAGCCTCGGAGACCCCGGAGGATGGGAGATGCTCCAGAGACCCCGGAGGATGGGAGATGCTTCATAGACCCCGGAGGATGGGAGATGCTCCATAGACCCCGGATGATGGGAGATGCTCCATAGACCCCGGAGGATGGGAGATGCTCCAGAGACCCCGAAGGATGGGAGAAGCCTCGGAGACCCCGGAGGATGGGAGATGCTCCAGAGACCCCGGAGGATGGGAGATGCTTCATAGACCCCGGAGGATGGGAGATGCTCCATAGACCCCGGAGGATGGGAGATGCTCCATAGACCCCGGAGGATGGGAGATGCTCCATAGACCCCGGAGGATGGGAAATGCTCCAGAGACCCTGGAGGATGGGGGATGCTCCATAGACCCCGGAGGATGGGAGATGCTCCAGAGACCCCGAAGGATGGGAGATGGTCCGTAGCCCCCGGAGGATGGGAGAAGCCTCGGAGACCCCGGAGGATGGGAGATGCTCCAGAGACCCCGGAGGATGGGAGATGCTTCATAGACCCCGGAGGATGGGAGATGCTCCATAGACCCCGGAGGATGGGAGATGCTCCATAGACCCCGGAGGATGGGAGATGCTCCATAGACCCCGGAGGATGGGAGATGCTCCATAGACCCCGGAGGATGGGAAATGCTCCAGAGACCCTGGAGGATGGGGGATGCTCCATAGACCCCGGAGGATGGGAGATGCTCCAGAGACCCCGAAGGATGGGAGATGGTCCGTAGCCCCCGGAGGATGGGAGATGCTCCAGAGACCCCAAAGGATGGGAGAAGCTCCCGGGACCCCGGAGGATGGGAGATGCTCCAGAGACCCCGGAGGATGGGAGATGCTCCAGAGACCCCGGAGGATGGGAGATGCTCCAGAGACCCCAGAGGATGGGAGATGCTCCAGAGACCCCAGAGGATGGGAAATGTTCCAGAGACCCCGGAGGATGGGAGATGCTCCAGAGACCCTGGAGGATGGGAGATGCTCCATAGACCCCGGAGGATGGGAGATGCTCCATAGACCCCGGAGGATGGGAGATGCTCCCGGGACCCCGGAGGATGGGAGATGCTCCAGAGACCCCGGAGGATGGGAGATGCTCCAGAGACCCCGGAGGATGGGAGATGCTCCAGAGACCCCTGGGGATGGGAGATGCTCCATAGACCCCGGAGGATGGGAGATGCTCCATAGACCCCGGAGGATGGGAGATGCTCCAGAGACCCTGGAGGATGGGAGATGCTCCATAGACCCCGGAGGATTGGAGATGCTCCATAGACCCCGGAGGATTGGAGATGCTCCATAGACCCCTGAGGATGGGAAATGCTCCAGAGACCCCGGAGGATGAGAGATGCTCCAGAGACCCTGGAGGATGGACAATGCTCCAGAGACCCTGGAGGATGGGAGATGTTCTATAGACATCGGAGGATAGGAGATTCTCCATAGACACCGGAGGATGGGAGATGCTACATAGATCCTGGAGGATGGGAGATTCTCCATAGACACCGGAGGATGAGAGATGCTCCATAGACACCGGAGGATGGGAGATGCTCCATAGACACCGGAGGATGGGAGATGCTCCATAGACACCGGAGGATGGGAGATGCTCCATAGACCCTGGAGGATGGGAGATGCTCCAGAGACCCCGGAGGATGGGAGATGCTCCATAGACCCCGGAGGATGGGAGATGCTCCATAGACCCCAGAGGATGGGAGATGCTCCATAGACCCCGGAGGATGGGAGATGCTCCATAGATCCCAGAGGATGGGAGATTCTCCATAGACACCGGAGGATGGGAAATGCGCCGGAGACCCCGGAGGATGGGAGATGCTCCAGTACCCCGAAGTATGGGAGATGCTCCGTAGCCCCCGGAGGATGGGAGATGCTCCAGAGACCCCGGAGGATGGGAGATGCTTCATAGACCCCGGAGGATGGGAGATGCTCCATAGACCCCGGAGGATGGGAGATGCTCCATAGACCCCGGAGGATGGGAGATGCTCCAGAGACCCTGAAGGATGGGAAAAGCCTCGGAGACCCCGGAGGATGGGAGATGCTCCAGAGACCCCGGAGGATGGGAGATGCTTCATAGACCCCGGAGGATGGGAGATGCTCCATAGGCCCCGGAGGATGGGAGATGCTCCATAGACCCCGGAGGATGGGAGATGCTCCATAGACATAGACTCCAGAGGATGAGAGATTCTCCATAGACCCCGGAGGATGGGAAATGCTCCAGAGACCCTGGAGGATAGGAGATGCTCCATAGACCCTGGAGGATGGGAGATTCTCCATAGACACCGGAGGATGGAAGATGCTCCATAGACACCGGAGGATGACAGATGCTCCATAGACACCAGAGGATGGGAGATTCTCCATAGACACCGGAGGATAGGAGATTCTCCATAGACACCGGAGGATGGGAGATTCTCCATAGACCCTGGAGGATGGGAGATGCTCCGTAGCCTCTGGAGGATGGGAGATGCTCCAGAGACCCCGAAGGATGGGAGATGCTCCAGAGACCCCGGAGGATGGGAGATGCTCCATACACCCCGGAGGATGGGAGATGCTCCATAGACCCCGGAGGATGGGAGATGCTCCATAGACCCCGGAGGATGGGAGATTCTCCATAGACACCGGAGGATGGGAAATGCGCCGGAGACCCCGAAGTATGGGAGATGCTCCGTAGCCCCCGGAGGATGGGAGATGCTCCAGAGACCCTGGAGGATGGGAGATGCTCCATAGACCCCGGAGGATGGGAGATGCTCCAGAGACCCCGAAGGATGGGAGAAGCCTCGGAGACCCCGGAGGATGGGAGATGCTCCAGAGACCCCGGAGGATGGGAGATACTTCATAGACCCCGGAGGATGGGAGATGCTCCATAGACCCCGGAGGATGGGAGATGCTCCATAGACCCCGGAGGATGGGAGATGCTCCATATACCCCGGAGGATGGGAGATGCTCCAGAGACCCCGAAGGATGGGAGAAGCCTCGGAGACCCCGGAGGATGGGAGATGCTCCATAGACCCCAGAGGATGGGAGATGCTCCATAGACCCCAGAGGATGAGAGATTCTCCATAGACCCCGGAGGATGGGAGATGCTCCAGAGACCCCGGAGGATGGGAAATGCTCCAGAGACCCTGGAGGATAGGAGATGCTCCATAGACCCTGGAGGATGGCAGATCCTCCATAGACACCAGAGAATGGGAGATTCTCCATAGACACCGGAGGATGGGAGATGCTCCATAGACCCTGGAGGATGGGAAATGCTCCAGAGACCCCGGAGGATAGGAGATGCTCCATAGACCCCGGAGGATGGGAGATGCTTCATAGACCCCGGAGGATGTGAGATGCTCCATAGACCCTGGAGGATGGGAGATTCTCCATAGACACCGGAGGATGGGAAATGCGCCGGAGACCCCGGAGGATGGGAGATGTTCCAGTACCCCGAAGTATGGGAGATGCTCCGTAGCCTCTGGAGGATGGGAGATGCTCCAGAGACCCCGGAGGATGGGAGATGCTCCAGAGACCCCGGAGGATGGGAGATGCTCCATAGACCCTGGAGGATGGGAGATGCTCCATAGACCCCGGAGGATGGGAGATGCTCCATAGACCCCGGAGGATGGGAAATGCTCTATAGACCCTGGAGGATGGGAGATGCTCCATAGACACCGGAGGATGACAGATGCTCCATAGACACCAGAGGATGGGAGATTCTCCATAGACACTGGAGGATGGGAGATGCTCCATAGACCCCGGAGGATGGGAGATGCTCTATAGACACCAGAGGATGGGAGATTCTCCATAGACACCGGAGGATGGGAGATGCTCCATAGACCCTGGAGGATGGGAGATGCTCCAGAGACCCCGGAGGATAGGAGATGCTCCATAGACCCCGGAGGATGGGAGATGCTCCATAGACCCCGGAGGATGGGAGATTCTCCATAGACCCCGGAGGATGGGAGATGCTCCATAGACCCCGGAGGATGGGAGATTCTCCATAGACACTGGAGGATGGGAAATGCGCCGGAGACCCCGGAGGATGGGAGATGCTCCAGTACCCCGAAGTATGGGAGATGCTCTGTAGCCCCCGGAGGATGGGAGATGCTCCAGAGACCCTGGAGGATGGGAGATGCTCCATAGACCCCGGAGGATGGGAGATGCTCCAGAGACCCCGAAGGATGGGAGAAGCCCCGGAGACCCCGGAGGATGGGAGATGCTCCAGAGACCCTGGAGGATGGGAGATGCTCCAGAGACCCCGGAGGATAGGAGATGCTCCATAGACCCCGGAGGATGGGAGATGCTCCATAGACCCCGGAGGATGGGAGATGCTCCATAGACCCCGGAGGATGGGAGATGCTCCATAGACCCCGGAGGATGGGAGATGCTCCAGAGACCCCGGAGGATGGGAGATGCTCCAGAGACCCCGGAGGATGGGAGATGCTCCATACACCCCGGAGGATGGGAGATGCTCCATAGACCCCGGAGGATGGGAGATGCTCCATAGACCCCAGAGGATGAGAGATTCTCGATAGACCTCGGAGGATTGGAAATGCTCCAGAGACCCCGAAGGATGGGAGATGCTCCTTAGCCCCCGGAGGTTGGGAGATATTCCAGAGACCCTGGAGGATGGGAGATGCTCCATATACCCCGGAGGATGGGAGATGCTCCAGAGACCCCGAAGGATGGGAGAAGCTCCGGAGACCCCGGAGGATGGGAGATGCTCCAAAGACCCCAGAGGATGGAAAATGTTCCAGAGACCCCTGGGGATGGGAGATGCTCCATAGACCCCGGAGGATGGGAGATGCTCCAGAGACCCTGGAGGATGGGAGATGCTCCATAGACCCTGGAGGATGGGAGATGCTCTATAGACACCAGAGGATGGGAGATTCTCCATAGACACCGGAGGATGGGAGATGCTCCATAGACCCTGGAGGATGGGAGATGCTCCATAGACCCCGGAGGATGGGAGATGCTCCATAGACCCCGGAGGATGGGAGATGCTCCATAGACCCCGGAGGATGGGAGATGCTCCATAGACCCCGGAGGATGGGAGATTCTCCATAGACACTGGAGGATGGGAAATGCGCCGGAGACCCCGGAGGATGGGAGATGCTCCAGTACCCCGAAGTATGGGAGATGCTCCGTAGCCCCCAGTGGATGGGAGATGCTCCAGAGACCCTGGAGGATGGGAGATGCTCCAGAGACCCTGAAGGATGGGAGAAGCCCCGGAGACCCTAGAGGATGGGAGATGCTCCAGAGACCCCGGAGGATGGGAGATGCTCCATACACCCCGGAGGATGGGAGATGCTCCATAGACCCCGGAGGATGGGAGATGCTCCATAGACCCCGGAGGATGGGAGATGCTCCATAGACCCCGGAGGATGGGAGATGCTCCAGAGACCCCGGAGGATGGGAGATGCTCCATACACCCCAGAGGATGGGAGATGCTCCATAGACCCCGGAGGATGGGAGATGCTCCAGAGACCCCGGAGGATGGGAGATGCTCCAGAGACCCTGGAGGATGGGAGATGCTCCATAGACCCCGGAGGATGGGAGATGCTCCATAGACCCCGGAGGATGGGAGATGCTCCCGGGACCCCGGAGGATGGGAGATGCTCCAGAGACCCCGGAGGATGGGAGATGCTCCAGAGACCCCGGAGGATGGGAGATGCTCCAGAGACCCCGGAGGATGGGAGATGCTCCAGAGACCCCAGAGGATGGGAAATGTTCCAGAGACCCCTGGGGATGGGAGATGCTCCATAGACCCCGGAGGATGGGAGATGCTCCATAGACCCCGGAGGATGGGAGATGCTCCAGAGACCCTGGAGGATGGGAGATGCTCCATAGACCCCGGAGGATTGGAGATGCTCCATAGACCCCGGAGGATTGGAGATGCTCCATAGACCCCTGAGGATGGGAAATGCTCCAGAGACCCCGGAGGATGAGAGATGCTCCAGAGACCCTGGAGGATGGGAGATGTTCTATAGACACCGGAGGATAGGAGATTCTCCATAGACACCGGAGGATGGGAGATGCTACATAGATCCTGGAGGATGGGAGATTCTCCATAGACACCGGAGGATGGGAGATGCTCCATAGACACCGGAGGATGGGAGATGCTCCATAGACACCGGAGGATGGGAGATGCTCCATAGACCCTGGAGGATGGGAGATGCTCCAGAGACCCCGGAGGATGGGAGATGCTCCATAGATCCCAGAGGATGGGAGATGCTCCATAGACCCCGGAGGATGGGAGATGCTCCATAGATCCCAGAGGATGGGAGATTCTCCATAGACACCGGAGGATGGGAAATGCGCCGGAGACCCCGGAGGATGGGAGATGCTCCGGAGACCCCGGAGGATGGGAGATGCTCCAGAGACCCCGGAGGATGGGAGATGCTTCATAGACCCCGGAGGATGGGAGATGCTCCATAGACCCCGGAGGATGGGAGATGCTCCATAGACCCCGGAGGATGGGAGATGCTCCAGAGACCCTGAAGGATGGGAAAAGCCTCGGAGACCCCGGAGGATGGGAGATGCTCCAGAGACCCCGGAGGATGGGAGATGCTTCATAGACCCCGGAGGATGGGAGATACTCCATAGACCCCGGAGGATGGGAGATGCTCCATAGACCCCGGAGGATGGGAGATGCTCCATAGACCCCAGAGGATGAGAGATTCTCCATAGACTGTGATGGAATTATTGGATATCATATTTATATCAATGAGATTCAAGTGGACCATTGCAAGGACTCCAATTTAAACTGCCTTGCCCCATAGGATGTGTATATGTATATATAGGTGTATGTGTATATATATGTATATATATATCTACGTGTATATGTGGGTATCTATGTGTGGGTATATATATATTTCATATATGGGAATGTTTCTTAATATCATGATAGAACAAAGCTCACCTTAAGAAATATATTTACCTTGGTGTGAACCCGAGAAGCCCTAGAGGTGTTGATTAGATCAAAGGTTATTGGCAGACCTTAAGGCATTCATTCTTCAGGGGGCCATTAACATGCTTCCAATACACTGATGGGAATCAGGGAAGGTCCCCTAGGTGGTAATCAACTCACCAGGGGCCATTAACATACTACGGTCGGGACTGTTTGGGCTAGGAGATCAAAGGAGATTGTTCATTAATTCATAGACTGGTAGGCACCGAGGGGGTCGCAATGTCCGAGCATGAATTCTGTGACATCTCTAACCCAATCAATATGTGGCATCTGTTGATTGGTGGAGAATGCATATAAAAGGGAGTGGGCTAAATGGTTACAGGAGTCCAGCCCGAGAACATCTGAGGGACATGCTGTCTGTGTAAAGTATCTATGTCTATCTTTCTTTCTAACCTTTTTTAATCCTAGGATTTATCTTATGACTTTGTATATCTTGTATATGTCCATTGAAAACATTTATGAGTTTATGCCTGAATTAACTTAGAATTAACTTTGCAGCCTAGAGCCAACACTATAGAGATATATGATAAATTCTAATCATTCTAACCTTCTTTTTCTGTGTAAATAAATGTAATTTTTATCTTTTTTCCCTGTTATCACTCGTTTTTATTTTTATGTAGACAAAGGTTTAATCAATTATATTTGTATCGTCAATCGTTTAAGTGAGGTATAAATATTTCCGTAACAAATGGTGCCCGTCGTGTGAGGAAGCTTCACGTTTGAGTGATTTTGCGGGTGGAGGACAAGTCTAACTCCAGAAACAGTAAGCATTTTTATGTCTTTGTATGTCTGTCTCCCCTGTATGAACACCCAAACTAGCAAGCTTCTTTGAACATTGTTTATCTATATAACCTTTTGTCTGTACTAATACTTTGATGAGACTGATATGAACAGTATAAGTGAAATAAAATTGTACTGAGAGTGTATGAGAAGGCATCCTGCTCGGTTGGGCCAACACTGCAGGAGGGTGTCTGCGTGAATGATAAGGGGTTCTGATTGGACGTTTGAAGGCAGTGGAAAGAAGTAGGATCTGGGCCTTTCTGCCAACAAGCGCTTCTGGTTGACCCTTGCATGAGTCTAGGTCAAGACGCTTCCCGGTCTTTGAGATCGAATTGCACCTGTGGGCCTAGTACACACTGAATGATCTTCGATGTATGTATCTATCTTTCTGTGTAAACTACTAACTGGGGATCGTAAGCTTTGTGATTAGATCTGTAATGTTGTAACTCCTACAAATCGTATTGCAATTAGGTGTGCATCAGTTAACTACCTCCTGTACTACAAGCACGCATTAGTAATAACCTTTCGTTAAGCATTTCTTTTAGAGTACTTTAGAAAAGTCCACGGGGGGATTAAACTATTATTTAGTTTGGGAAAATCTCCAGGCTGATTTTTTGAAGGACTATAGCCAGGACAGGGAATTGGCCTAGCAAGTAGCGAAAAAAAATCGGCAAGGGCGACAGGGGCAGTACCTGTCAACCCAATTCTTGGTCAGAGAGTAGCTACCTCTGAAGTAAAGGCAACCTGTAAAAAGGTTGGGGGAAATCAGTTCAAGGTCCGGAGTCCGTAAAGGATGGGTAATCTAATCGCTTCAAAGAGGGCGTCTAACCGTGGGGAACCCTACCACTTGACCCCGAGGGAAGAGATGATAGATAAATATGGACCTTGGGTTGTGAAATATTTGCAAGATTGGGATCGTTGGACTGGGAAGAAGTATTTTAAAAGAGGTACTTTTAAGCAAAAAGCTTGGGAAGATCTGTATCGTGCTCATCACAGTAAGATGACACGACCATATGAAAAAGATACTTTATTTATATGGATGCTGGAGTCAGCGAACAAAACAGAGGAAGTGAATGTTATTACTATGGGATTTAAGGAGAAATCATTCCAAACAATGCTTGAACGTAGGGACAAGCGTAAACCATCACAACCCCCAACAAGGGGTGACAGTGATTGTCAGGGAGACAAGGAGCAGTTGTCAGGACTTGGGCCTTATGCAGTTGCCCAGTCCTTGTCAGCTGAATGCTCATGGGCTGACATGAATTGTCACCTTTCAGTGGTGGACAAAAAGGTAGAGCCACAACACAAGTCTGATACCTCAGTAACATGTGGATTACAGGGGGATGGGGAGGTACAGGAAGAAGAAGGCAGAGTAGCAAGACAAGGAGACGAAATGGTCATGCTGGCATTAAGGGAGGAAGGTCTCCAGGCAGAAGGGACACTTTCTGTCCCGCTGATGGGAGAGCATGTGAAATTAAATCTCACTGAAAGAAGCTGTAATAAGCGCACGGGAAAACCGCCGCTAATCTTTGCGGCCAGGTGGTTAGCAAAACAGTATGAGCATTTGAAAGTGCAAAACACATCCCTAAAAGAAGAGCTAGAAATCACCAAAGGTAACATCAGTACTTTAGAAGCTTCTATGTTAAATTCAGAGGCTATCCACCAGCAATTAGTACTAGAAAACAAAAGACTACAGGAGGACATTCTCCAGTTGGGAAAGAGACTGAAGGATGCAGAAGGTGGGGCGAAACCATTATCTGTCAGCTTCCAGGAGCCGTTGGATCAGTTTTCAGATAGAGAAGATAACAATGTAACTGATTTGGGTAGGTCTGAATTCAGGGGGACGTCCTCCACACCTAAGGTATGTATCGACAAGAATAAATCCCAGGAAGGTAAGAGCTCTTTAAAAATTGCCCCTATATTTTGTAAGCCGCAGGTAAAAACTACTAATCCAGGAGAGGCCATCCCATATTCACAGTCATCTAAAACAAAGCCCTTTGTTAAGAGGTGTTGTACCTCTTTAAATAAGATAAAATGCCACTTATGCGGATTACTGGGTCACATCGCGAGATTCTGTCTATCCAGTTCCAGTCAAAAAGTCGGTAAGCATAATCCATATAGGACCACAAGACGTGATTTTGAAGTGTACTCTGCACGCTTCGCCACATGGCCTAGGTGTAGGAAGTATGGACCACCTGGGTCAGGGGTCCCATTCCAAACTCCTGAGAATGCATCCATACAGGCTGAGAAGGGGCTAATGAAATGGGATGGATCTCTGAAAGAATTTCAACCTTACCAAACAGATGTTATGAGTTTAAGAAGAAGTACAGGGTATTATAGAAAACATGCTGATATGTGTGATGTCTAGAGTTCATCTATAACCTAGCCATTTCTGGGTGTGTGTGGAATATGCAATATATTTTGTGTTGTGTGACGTTTGTTCTCAGCTGCTGACAGCCCACCCAAATGACCCCCCTTCTTTCTCACCAGGTCTGTGAAAAGGTACAGCGAACTGTATTGACATGCAAATGACCTGAGCCAAGATAATTATCTGTACTAGTGAATTGAAAGATACATGTATTAACATGACTTTGTTTTTTCAGGAAAACAGTACTGGAGAGGTTCTTTGTGGTGAGGTATTATGACAAATGGTACTGCTAAAAGGTTTTTTTTTCGGATTGCTAATTTTTTCAACCATGGTGAATACATTTTTTTTTTTTTTGGAATTATTGGTATACCATAAAACAAAAAATCCACGTGGTATTAATGTGTATTAAGTAATACATATTAATGATAAGTTGAGCTCAACAATTTTTTGGTATCTTAAAAAAAAAAGTGCACTGTTTATGTAATGTAATGTAATGTATATTTGTGTTTCATATGCTAATGTATTGTTACAGGTATATAACCATTGGATTATTTTGTTTCTAGGAGGAAAATTGAATATTTATTACTAAATTTTATTGGTGTTTTATTTTTCAGATTCGATAATTAGGTTTCCTGGCTTTAAAGGGTCAGCTCGTGTACCCACGCCTCAGTGCTGCAAGGGATATTTCTTTGCCCTTTGGCCACTTGTGTTTGGTAGCAGAAGTTCCTCGAGTTGGATACACATTATGCAATTTTTGTTTTCCAATTTCCTTCAGATTTACCTTCAGATGTGTAGTATGAGGGCCTGCCTGATGGCATACAAGTTGAGAGTGTATAGTTTTGGGAGAGCCCGGAGAAGAGTTGTGCAGGAAGATTGTGTATATTGCACTCTGTGTTCTGGATGGAGAGGTCATTGCTGGGAAGGAAGCACCTGGGTATTATTTGGGACATAGACGAGTTTGTTTCTGTGTCCTAAGGAATACCGATGTAACGTTAGTCAGGGAACTAGAGGGTTCTTTGAACCTAACCATAGGTAGAGGTGCATTGTATACCCTGGGCATGGTCTCTGAAATCCAGGCACAGGGATGGAGTTGTGTGGGCACGCTGTATTCTCCTCAGTGGATAGCCATAGTTGACCTTCCTGTCCTAGACTCCTTGCGTACCTTAACTAGTGGTCTGTGTCCTGCATGACAGGAAGACCAGTGCCCCATAAGGTGTGCAGCCTCTATGAAGAGACAAGTGTACCTGGTGGCAGGTGGTTTTCAATCCGAGTATTCTGACTATTTCCCATCCTTAGGAAAGAGAGGCTTAATGGAGACTGTCTTTGGAGCTGGAGGTGGGGCATTGGGTACCTTAAAGCACTATGGAGCTGGAGATATTCAGGATCACATTGGGGGGGGTCTTGTGCTACATATCAGGGAAGGGGTTAAGAAAGCCAACTTGCTCTGTCCAGCATCACTTTGCAGGGACAGACAGGGGGGGGGGAGGTAGTATCCAGGTTGCCTATGAGTCGTAATAGATTGGTGGATGACTCAGTTCCAGGATCGTCAAAAATCTTACTTGCACTGTTCTCATCCCTAATGGCAGGGATGGAACATTGTGCAGATATCACGGTCAATATGGATACTATCCTATCAGACTCTACTAGATTACACCCTGGAGTCCATCTTGTTCTGATGGTTTGAGTCTGGACAGCCTCAGATGACTGGTACTGATAAGTGCTAGAGGAAGGTAGGGGTTGTGCTATGGGAAAAGGCAACAATGCTGGCACAGGGGGGGGTCATGTCTAATGGATGCCGGGGTAGTGTCCCAACTGGTCCTAAACAAAGTTAAAACTACTTGAGACTGGAGACCAGGATACTGGTGCTAATATCACATGTCTAATGATGCACTGTTTTCAGCATCAGGTTAAATGGTACTCAGCAGGGTACACTACCTCGGGGGAGTCTATGGTACACCTCCTGTGGCCGGTGGTATGGATATAGCAGGAACACCAGGTTGTACCCCGATCACCCCTGAAAAAAGGTTTTATAGCAAACTTGACATCCCCTTACACCTACAGAAACTTCCTCTGGGATTTGGGGCGGAGTTAAAAGCTTGGCTGATGGATTTCGGACAACAGGATGAAATATTAAATGTACTAGGAGATGCTGAAAAACAAGCTACCATACGACTCACCCATGATCAAAATAGACTGATCCAAGTATCCCACGCTTTAGATGCAGACGCTAAGATTTCCTGGTGGGAAAGTTTATTTGGGTATAGTCCGAACGCTACAGCTTTCCTAAACATTTTGCTCCACCCTGTTGTTGTCCTAACCTGTGCAGCCTTATTGCTTTTCCTGATGCAGGTAATAATGTGCGTTACTATCAGGAGAATGAATGCCAAAACTATGAGAATGTGTACCTCAACGAGGTATCTTCTCTCAAGGAACAGAAAGGCCACTAACTCAGAAACAAATCTCTGAGGAAGCCAGACCCAATCCAGACCAGTACTAAGAAGTTGCGCATGTAAGAGAGGACCCCAGAACTATATTTTTCTTGTTCCAGGGATAAGCCTCTTCAATTTTTAGTAATAAAGTGCAGTCAGGTTTACCTAAATTCCAAAAGTTTTAATCATTTTTATTATTTTTTTTTATTTTTTTATTTTTAATTTTTTTTATTTATTATTTTTCTCTCCCTTTTGTTGTTAATATCTGCACACCTGACCTGCAAAAATACTGTTAATGGGAGAGGAGGGAGTTTTTTTTTTTTGAAAAGCATTTGTTTTGTTTTTTTTGTTTTTCATTTTTTTATTATTATTTTTTTTTTTAACCAATGTATTCATTTTTTTTTTTTTTTTTTTTTTTTTATATACAGATTCAAGGCTCTTTAACAGTCTTGGTTGGAGCAGCGTTCAATCTGTAGTTTCTTTCGCTTTTTTGTTCTTTTTTTCATTTTCACTATTTTTCCTGTTCATTTTCATTACTCACCTCTCTTCCATTCCTTTTTCTTCTTTAATATTATGCTCTCTGAGTTTTTTCCTTTGATTTCTATCATCTATCTTCTCAAGATAATGTAACTAAGACATCAGTCATATCATTTTTGTTTAAAAAAAAAAAAAAAAGACTTTGCCTGCCCGCAAGTATCATATTTTAACTAAAGTATCCCTGGACATCCAGTTTTATGTCTTAATGTAATTTCACCTCCCCTAGTCTACCTACTACTTTAACCTGAGCCCTGTGAGCAGGTGTGGTGAACCCAGGGACCTGGCAATAACAGACAGTATTGTCTATCCCTACCATCAAGGGCCATGGATGATACTGGCTGTTGCTCAGACTCTGTACCCTGTGGGAACCCACTCTACTCATCCACATTACACCCTTTATGAGTATTTAGTCTTAATGGCCAACACTCTGTTCCTGTCCAGCATTTCTCCAATATCTGTACACTAACGTTCTCCTCTCTCTTTTTGTATTCATGCACGACTGTCTGGAGACCCGCCCGACCCCACCTGAAGAAGCAGCGACCACCAAGTTATTTCTTGAGATAAATGTGTCACGAATAAGACTTTCCTGGACTTTCCTTCACCATGCTGAAAAGTGCTGTCTCGCGGTCCGATCCAATCGATGCAACCATTACATGGTCTTACAAAGATACAGGGCTAGATATGCCAGGATCCCGCCATCAATGTTGGAGTTCCGCTCCTCCAAGGCAGAAGAGTGATGAAACATTGCAATACAGACACTCATGGTTTGAATATGGAGTCTCCAAAGGACCAGGATTTCTTTGCTATCTTAAGCCTACTTTGAGGAGTTCCGGCGTGTTCAAGAAAGGAAGAGGAGGCCGCAGTGGTGGTGGGGAAGGGTCGGGGCTTCTGGGCTGTTGTGGGTGGGTGCAAGATCATTGAAGGAGGACATAAGTTCAAGAATGAACTTCAGGGGGAAATGTGATGGAATTATTGGATATCATATTTATATCAATGAGATTCAAGTGGACCATTGCAAGGACTCCAATTTAAACTGCCTTGCCCCATAGGATGTGTATATGTATATATAGGTGTATGTGTATATATATGTATATATATATCTACGTGTATATGTGGGTATCTATGTGTGGGTATATATATATTTCATATATGGGAATGTTTCTTAATATCATGATAGAACAAAGCTCACCTTAAGAAATATATTTACCTTGGTGTGAACCCGAGAAGCCCTAGAGGTGTTGATTAGATCAAAGGTTATTGGCAGACCTTAAGGCATTCATTCTTCAGGGGGCCATTAACATGCTTCCAATACACTGATGGGAATCAGGGAAGGTCCCCTAGGTGGTAATCAACTCACCAGGGGCCATTAACATACTACGGTCGGGACTGTTTGGGCTAGGAGATCAAAGGAGATTGTTCATTAATTCATAGACTGGTAGGCACCGAGGGGGTCGCAATGTCCGAGCATGAATTCTGTGACATCTCTAACCCAATCAATATGTGGCATCTGTTGATTGGTGGAGAATGCATATAAAAGGGAGTGGGCTAAATGGTTACAGGAGTCCAGCCCGAGAACATCTGAGGGACATGCTGTCTGTGTAAAGTATCTATGTCTATCTTTCTTTCTAACCTTTTTTAATCCTAGGATTTATCTTATGACTTTGTATATCTTGTATATGTCCATTGAAAACATTTATGAGTTTATGCCTGAATTAACTTAGAATTAACTTTGCAGCCTAGAGCCAACACTATAGAGATATATGATAAATTCTAATCATTCTAACCTTCTTTTTCTGTGTAAATAAATGTAATTTTTATCTTTTTTCCCTGTTATCACTCGTTTTTATTTTTATGTAGACAAAGGTTTAATCAATTATATTTGTATCGTCAATCGTTTAAGTGAGGTATAAATATTTCCGTAACAAGACCCAGGAGGATGGGAAATGCTCCAGAGACCCTGGAGGATGACAGATGCTCCATAGACACCAGAGGATGGGAGATTCTCCATAGACACCGGAGGATAGGAGATTCTCCATAGACACCGGAGGATGGGAGATTCTCCATAGACCCTGGAGGATGGGAGATGCTCCGTAGCCTCTGGAGGATGGGAGATGCTCCAGAGACCCCGAAGGATGGGAGATGCTCCAGAGACCCCGGAGGATGGGAGATGCTCCATACACCCCGGAGGATGGGAGATGCTCCATAGACCCCGGAGGATGGGAGATGCTCCATAGACCCCGGAGGATGGGAGATTCTCCATAGACACCGGAGGATGGGAAATGCGCCGGAGACCCCGAAGTATGGGAGATGCTCCGTAGCCCCCGGAGGATGGGAGATGCTCCAGAGACCCTGGAGGATGGGAGAAGCCTCGGAGACCCCGGAGGATGGGAGATGCTCCAGAGACCCCGGAGGATGGGAGATGCTCCATAGACCCCGGAGGATGGGAGATGCTCCATAGACCCCGGAGGATGGGAGATGCTCCATATACCCCGGAGGATGGGAGATGCTCCAGAGACCCCGAAGGATGGGAGAAGCCTCGGAGACCCCGGAGGATGGGAGATGCTCCAGAGACCCCGGAGGATGGGAGATGCTTCATAGACCCCGGAGGATGGGAAATGCTCCAGAGACCCTGGAGGATGGGAGATGCTCCATAGACCCTGGAGGATGGGAGATTCTCCATAGAAACCAGAGGATGGGAGATGCTCCATAGACACCGGAGGATGGCAGATCCTCCATAGACACCAGAGGATGGGAGATTCTCCATAGACACCGGAGGATGGGAGATGCTCCATAGACCCTGGAGGATGGGAAATGCTCCAGAGACCCCGGAGAATAGGAGATGCTCCATAGACCCCGGAGGATGGGAGATGCTCCATAGACCCCGGAGGATGTGAGATGCTCCATAGACCCTGGAGGATGGGAGATACTCCATAGACACCGGAGGATGGGAAATGCGCCGGAGACCCCGGAGGATGGGAGATGTTCTAGTACCCCGAAGTATGGGAGATGCTCCGTAGCCTCTGGAGGATGGGAGATGCTCCAGAGACCCCGGAGGATGGGAGATGCTCCAGAGACCCCGGAGGATGGGAGATGCTCCATAGACCCTGGAGGATGGGAGATGCTCCATAGACCCCGGAGGATGGGAGATGCTCCATAGACCCCAGAGGATGAGAGATTCTCCATAGACCCCGGAGGATGGGAAATGCTCCATAGACCCTGGAGGATGGGAGATGCTCCATAGACACCGGAGGATGACAGATGCTCCATAGACACCAGAGGATGGGAGATTCTCCATAGACACTGGAGGATGGGAGATGCTCTATAGACACCAGAGGATGGGAGATTCTCCATAGACACCAGAGGATGGGAGATGCTCCATAGACCCCGGAGGATGGGAGATTCTCCATAGACCCCGGAGGATGGGAGATGCTCCATAGACCCCGGAGGATGGGAGATTCTCCATAGACACTGGAGGATGGGAAATGCGCCGGAGACCCCGGAGGATGGGAGATGCTCCAGTACCCCGAAGTATGGGAGATGCTCCAGTACCCCGAAGTATGGGAGATGCTCCGTAGCCCCCGGAGGATGGGAGATGCTCCAGAGACCCTGGAGGATGGGAGATGCTCCATAGACCCCGGAGGATGGGAGATGCTCCAGAGACCCCGAAGGATGGGAGAAGCCCCGGAGACCCCGGAGGATGGGAGATGCTCCAGAGACCCCGGAGGATAGGAGATGCTCCATAGTCCCCGGAGGATGGGAGATGCTCCATAGACCCCGGAGGATGGGAGATTCTCCATAGACCCCGGAGGATAGGAGATGCTCCATAGACCCCGGAGGATGGGAGATGCTCCAGAGACCCCGGAGGATGGGAGATGCTCCAGAGACCCCGGAGGATGGGAGATGCTCCATACACCCCGGAGGATGGGAGATGCTCCATAGACCCCGGAGGATGGGAGATGCTCCATAGACCCCGGAGGATGGGAGATGCTCCATAGACCCCAGAGGATGAGAGATTCTCGATAGACCTCGGAGGATTGGAAATGCTCCAGAGACCCCGAAGGATGGGAGATGCTCCGTAGCCCCCGGAGGTTGGGAGATATTCCAGAGACCCTGGAGGATGGGAGATGCTCCATATACCCCGGAGGATGGGAGATGCTCCAGAGACCCCGAAGGATGGGAGAAGCTCCGGAGACCCCGGAGGATGGGAGATGCTCCAAAGACCCCAGAGGATGGAAAATGTTCCAGAGACCCCTGGGGATGGGAGATGCTCCATAGACCCCGGAGGATGGGAAATGCTCCAGAGACCCTGGAGGATGGGAGATGCTCCATAGACCCTGGAGGATGGGAGATGCTCTATAGACACCAGAGGATGGGAGATTCTCCATAGACACCGGAGGATGGGAGATGCTCCATAGACCCTGGAGGATGGGAGATGCTCCATAGACCCCGGAGGATGGGAGATGCTCCATAGACCCCAGAGGATGAGAGATTCTCCATAGACCCCGGAGGATGGGAGATGCTCCATAGACACCGGAGGATGACAGATGCTCCATAGACACCAGAGGATGGGAGATGCTCCATAGACCCCGGAGGATGACAGATGCTCCATAGACACCAGAGGATGGGAGATTCTCCATAGACACCGGAGGATGGGAGATGCTCCATAGACACTGGAGGATGGGAGATGCTCCATAGACCCCGGAGGATGGGAGATGCTCTATAGACACCAGAGGATGGGAGATTCTCCATAGACACCGGAGGATGGGAGATGCTCCATAGACCCTGGAGGATGGGAGATGCTCCAGAGACCCCGGAGGATAGGAGATGCTCCATAGACCCCGGAGGATGGGAGATGCTCCATAGACCCCGGAGGATGGGAGATTCTCCATAGACCCCGGAGGATGGGAGATGCTCCATAGACCCCGGAGGATGGGAGATTCTCCATAGACACTGGAGGATGGGAAATGCGCCGGAGACCCCGGAGGATGGGAGATGCTCCAGTACCCCGAAGTATGGGAGATGCTCTGTAGCCCCCGGAGGATGGGAGATGCTCCAGAGACCCTGGAGGATGGGAGATGCTCCATAGACCCCGGAGGATGGGAGATGCTCCAGAGACCCCGAAGGATGGGAGAAGCCCCGGAGACCCCGGAGGATGGGAGATGCTCCAGAGACCCCGGAGGATGGGAGATGCTCCAGAGACCCCGGAGGATGGGAGATGCTCCATAGACCCCGGAGGATGGGAGATGCTCCATAGACCCCGGAGGATGGGAGATGCTCCATAGACCCCGGAGGATGGGAGATGCTCCATAGACCCCGGAGGATGGGAGATGCTCCAGAGACCCCGGAGGATGGGAGATGCTCCATACACCCCGGAGGATGGGAGATGCTCCATAGACCCCGGAGGATGGGAGATGCTCCATAGACCCCGGAGGATGGGAGATGCTCCATAGACCCCAGAGGATGAGAGATTCTCGATAGACCTCGGAGGATTGGAAATGCTCCAGAGACCCCGAAGGATGGGAGATGCTCCGTAGCCCCCGGAGGTTGGGAGATATTCCAGAGACCCTGGAGGATGGGAGATGCTCCATATACCCCGGAGGATGGGAGATGCTCCAGAGACCCCGAAGGATGGGAGAAGCTCCGGAGACCCCGGAGGATGGGAGATGCTCCAAAGACCCCAGAGGATGGAAAATGTTCCAGAGACCCCTGGGGATGGGAGATGCTCCATAGACCCCGGAGGATGGGAAATGCTCCAGAGACCCTGGAGGATGGGAGATGCTCCATAGACCCTGGAGGATGGGAGATGCTCTATAGACACCAGAGGATGGGAGATTCTCCATAGACACCGGAGGATGGGAGATGCTCCATAGACCCTGGAGGATGGGAGATGCTCCATAGACCCCGGAGGATGGGAGATGCTCCATAGACCCCGGAGGATGGGAGATGCTCCATAGACCCCGGAGGATGGGAGATGCTCCATAGACCCCGGAGGATGGGAGATGCTCCATAGACCCCGGAGGATGGGAGATTCTCCATAGACACTGGAGGATGGGAAATGCGCCGGAGACCCCGGAGGATGGGAGATGCTCCAGTACCCCGAAGTATGGGAGATGCTCCGTAGCCCCCGGAGGATGGGAGATGCTCCAGAGACCCTGGAGGATGGGAGATGCTCCAGAGACCCTGAAGGATGGGAGAAGCCCCGGAGACCCTAGAGGATGGGAGATGCTCCAGAGACCCCGGAGGATGGGAGATGCTCCATAGACCCCGGAGGATGGGAGATGCTCCATAGACCCCGGAGGATGGGAGATGCTCCATAGACCCCGGAGGATGGGAGATGCTCCAGAGACCCCGGAGGATGGGAGATGCTCCATACACCCCGGAGGATGGGAGATGCTCCATAGACCCCGGAGGATGGGAGATGCTCCATAGACCCCGGAGGATGGGAGATGCTCCATAGACCCCAGAGGATGAGAGATTCTCGATAGACCTTGGAAGATTGGAAATGCTCCAGAGACCCCGAAAGATGGGAGATGCTCCGTAGCCCCCGGAGGTTGGGAGATATTCCAGAGACCCTGGAGGATGGGAGATGCTCCATATACCCCGGAGGATGGGAGATGCTCCAGAGACCCCGAAGGATGGGAGAAGCTCCGGAGACCCCGGAGGATGGGAGATGCTCCAAAGACCCCAGAGGATGGAAAATGTTCCAGAGACCCCTGGGGATGGGAGATGCTCCATAGACCCCGGAGGATGGGAGATGCTCCATAGACCCCGGAGGATGGGAGATGCTCCATAGACCCCGGAGGATGGGAGATGCTCCAGAGACCCTGGAGGATGGGAGATGCTCCATAGACCCGGAGGATGGGAGATGCTCCATGGACCCCTGAGGATGGGCAATGCTCCAGAGACCCCGGAGGATGAGAGATGCTCCAGAGACCCTGGAGGATGGGCGATGCTCCAGAGACCCTGGAGGATGGGAGATGTTCTATAGACACCAGAGGATGGGAGATTCTCCATAGACACCGGAGGATGGGAGATGCTCCATAGACCCCAGAGGATGGGAGATGCTCCGGAGACCCTGGAGGATGGGAGATTCTCCATAGACACCGGAGGATGGGAGATTCTCCATAGACACCGGAGGATGGAAGATGCTCCATAGACCCTGGAGGATGGGAGATGCTCCAGAGACCCCGGAGGATGGGAGATGCTCCAGAGACCCTGGAGGATGGGAGATGCTCCATAGACCCCGGAGGATGGGAGATGCTCTATAGACCCCGGAGCATGGGGGATGCTCTATAAACCCCGGAGGATGGGAGATGCTCCAGAGACCCCGGAGGATGGGAGATGCTCCAGAGACCTCGGACAATGGGGATGCTCCAGAGACCCCGGAGGATGGGAGATGCTCCAGAGACCTCGGACAATGGGGATGCTCCAGAGACCCCGGAGGATGGGAGATGCTCCATACTGAAGGGTTCTTTCTGACCCCTACTGGAGGACATTTATATTGCTATATCCAGCATTGCTGTTCCATATTTTATTACCTGGAGTTCACGGACAGATTCCCAGAGGCTCCCCCTAGTGGTGATCCGTATGTCATCGTCGCCAGGACAGGAATTGAGGAGGAATCTTCACCTCTTCGGTGACAACTAAGAGATGATTTTCTCTTACTTCCTGTTGTAATCCTGGGACAGGAAGCAAAGGAAATTTTTCCCAGTAGGACAGAAAAAAATAGAAAAAACTGTCAGGAGGTCCAACGTTTCCTACTCCGCCCGAAGGATAAACGTATTGTAGGGGAGTGCGGGAGGATCACAATGTCCGTTGGGGTCTTCCTGTCCTGATGATGCCCCCCCCATTTCTTCCACAGGTGTCACAGGACAGGAAATGAGAGAAAGATCTCCCCATGTGGGGTGGTGGGATAAATACAGAAACAGAACGAAAAAAAGAAACCTGCCAGGAAATGTAACCCCCTTCACCTCCTATATCCCTCCATCTTCAGTCTTCCTCTCATCCACCTCCAGAGGGCGATATAATACAGGTCATGATATGGTGGGAGAGCAATAGATGGCCCGGATAGGGGCTCCAGAATCTCACTACAAGGGTCCGCCATATATTTTACAAATATTTGGGGGCTGAAAAAATCCTGATCAGAGCTCCTCCCTCCCCTCTCCTCCTTCTTTACATCTACTAACCCCTTGCAAAAGGTGTCTCCATCCTAGACCCTCCTTGAGGCTGGGTTCACATCAGAGCCCCCCTTACACATGTAGCCCCATCAGACCCTCCATTATGAAACAGACCCCATAGGCATCCTCTGAAGACCTGAATTCTCAAGCTGTGTCTCTCAGCAGTTTGTGTGTTTTTGTCCCCAGTGCCTGCAATATGTGATAATTTGTGGGGTGCTCATTTTAGGTCAGAACCTCCTACACCGCGCCCAGCACCTATAGGGACCACTTATGGGGTGACTTGTTTTTTCCAGAGTTTTCACCCTGGGTGCACTGACCTCATCATTCCATCAAACACTGAGCCAATCACATCAGTCTCTGTACAGAAGAGCTTACACTCTAATGCCCCCTCCCCCACAGTCACACACTATTATTATTATACCTTTATATAGCTCTGACATATACCGTAGTGCTGTACAGAGATCACTGAGCCAATCACATCAGTCTCTGTACAGAGGAGCTTACACTCTAATGTCCCCTCCCCCAGTCACATCAGTCTCTGTACCAGAGGAGCTTACACTCTAATGCCCCCCCCCCCCCCCACAGTCACATCAGTCTCTGCACCAGAGGAGCTTCTCCAACAGGTGGTGCTGTTGGCTCAATCCATTGTAATCTCAGAAAGCCTGGGGCCTCTCATGCAGGCTTTTCCCAGGCAAGCATGGACCCTATTGGGGAAGACAATGGTGGAGGCTCTCCAGAGGCACTGAGGCCTACTCCATGTGCTCAAGCTGCAATGGATCCTGGGCCTGTCCCTATGCATGAGGAATCCTTACCAGTCCTCCAGGATAGAGTGGTGAACAGACTTTGCCGCATTGCTAAGGAGGAACAGAAGCTTCCTGTTATAACAGAAGATCTCCAGAAAAAGAAATCTCTGCATAGTAAGTCTGGAAACAGAAAGAGGGAAGTCTCCAAGCTGAAGCCTCTGGAAGAGGCATTGAAAAAGCAGGAGAAGTTGGTTGTCTCTCTGATGGAGAGCAGCGGTGTGTTCAGAGAAAAGTGTGAGAATAAGGAGAGATTCCAACAGATGAAGGAAAGTTCCTGTGCCAGGAACAGCCAGAGGGTGGATACCAGAGCAATGGTGACAGTATGGATGGGGGGTAAGAAAGTGGCTTCACATGGTGGAGTCAGTATCTGCCCCCCTCCCTCCCCAGCAGCCTGATTCATCTCAGGAGGAGGAAAATGGCGGATTGCTGCAGGCCATTACAGAAATGGAATCTCCCTTGAGTGGCACCAACCCATCAGATGAGGATCATGGGAATGCAGGAAGAGATGGCATGTGTCCAGGCAGAGAAGTTTCTGCTGGCTGTGAGGAGTCCCACATGGACACTAACAGTGCAGAGCAGGAATGTCACATAAACAATGAAACTGCAGAGCAGGAGGGCCGTATGAACGCTGAAACAGCTGGTGTTTTTTTTTAAACAGAAGACTTTACTTGATGACCGGACTGCTGGTATCTGTGGTACTTCTGGGACTATGGTGAGTGGAATTCTTGTGCTGGAGGGGGGGAGGGAGGATCAAGTGGTGGGTAATTTACCAAACCAGATTTCGGAGGTTCCTATGCAGCCAGTTAATGTGTCATCTGTACCAGTTAGGAGTTATGCTAAGGCTGTGTCGGGACAAAGTCATGCTGCTGCTGGATGAAGGGAGCCAGTTGTGTGACTTTCACCTAACGCACCCTCTTCCATTAAACGCAGGAATGTGGTACAGCTCAGGTGGGAAGGAGGAGGTATTCCACCTATCAGGAGGGTGGTTGTGAATAAGATCCTTGCCATGGGATTTAAGGCGGAGGATATTTATGCGCTTATCAGTCCGGCTGGTTCCTATGAATATGATTTATCATTTGTGCGTCCAGAATCACTGGATCTGTTTTGGGAGATGTTTGAGCATGTATATAGGGACCAGCCGGACTGGAAGGGACATGTCCCCAAAGTTGTCTCATGTCAGCCCTTGATTAAGGATGTGACTATCCTGACAAGGAATGAGTCTATACCCCCGAGGATTTATGGGTCTGGTTGAGGAGGTTTGGTGAAACATTGTGTCCCCTAAAAAAGATTGAGGATGATAGAGGAATCTGGACGGGTGGGTGGTCGGTGTCAATGAGGTTGAGTGTGTGTGGGAATGTGGTCCAGCATTTGCCCTCCTCTGCCTTTATTGGTAGAGATAGGATTACCGTCTTCTACCCTGGTCAACCTAAGGTGTGCCATAAATGTGGAGCCAAGGGACATTTCTCCTCTAAATGTCCAGAACAGAAGTGCTCTTTGTGTCAGGAACTGGGGTTTCTGGCCAGGGACTGTAACATCATTAAATGTAACCTATGTGATAAGGTTGGTCACCCTTATAGCCGGTGCCCTGAGGCTTTGCACAATAAGCGAATTAGTGGAGGAATTCTTCCATCTGGATGGTGAAGAGTCTGGCTTGGTGGAGGTTGTACCAGGGGATCCTAGTGTCTCTGTCCCATCAGAATCTGTGTCTGTGAGGCCCTCTGTGGTGTCAGTGTCCCCCCAGTCTGCAGTGTCAGTGTCCCCCCAGTCTGTGGTGTTAGTGTCCCCCCAGTCTGTGGTGTTAGTGTCCCCCCAGTCTGTGGTGTCGGTGTGCCCCCAGTCTGTGGTGTCGGTGTGCCCCCAGTCTGTGGTGTCGGTGTGCCCCCAGTCTGTGGTGTCGGTGTGCCCCCAGTCTGTGGTGTCGGTGTGCCCCCAGTCTGTGGTGTCGGTGTGCCCCCAGTCTGTGGTGTCGGTGTGCCCCCAGTCTGTGGTGTCGGTGTGCCCCCAGTCTGTGGTGTCGGTGTGCCCCCAGTCTGTGGTGTCCGTGTCCCCCCAGTCTGTGGTGTCAGTGTCCCCCCCAGTCTGTGGTTTCCCAGTCAGTGTCAGAAAGTGTGGTTGTCAAGTCTGTGTCTGCACTTATTGTTTCTCCTAGTGTAGTGAAGGCAGTGGAGGGTCCTGGACCAGCGTGTATGTTGGTGCCAATACCTCCTCCTCGGTATGGCAGAAGTGCAGCTGGAGGTCGGCAGACACCGAGGGGTAGAGTGAGGGATGGATTGGATGATGATGGAGAGGGAGGTGGAAAGGGAATGAGGGTGGCTGGTGCAGAATGCAAGTTGAATGATGTGGAAGTCAGGGTGAATGATGTTGGGGGAGGGGTAAATGAAGTGGGGGGAGGGGTGAATGATGTTGAGGGAGAGGTGAATGAAGTGGGGGGAGGGGTTAATGGGGGATTTTGGGATCGCATCCTGATGTCGATTAAATCTCAAAATCTTTCTTAGCCTGGATTGTGTATAAGTTGAGGTTCGGGGTTTGTAGTCTCTTTTTTGTTGTCATTTAAAAAATGTTTCTTAATATGTTATCTTGTCAGGAAACAGTTTTCTTTACTTGCTGATGTAAGCACGCTTATTTTGTATAGTTGTTGTTTATTTTTGTGTAAATATGTTTTTATTAATGAGCTGAATGTTTGTATGATTTTTTAATAAAAACAATTTACACTCTAATGTCCCCTCCCCCACAGTCACATCAGTCTCTATACAGAGGAGCTTACACTCTAATGTCCCCTCCCCCACAGTCACATCAGTCTCTATACAGAGGAGCTTACACTCTAATGTCCCCTCCCCCACAGTCACATCAGTCTCTATACAGAGGAGCTTACACTCTAATGTCCCCTCCCCCACAGTCACATCAGTCTCTGTACAAAGGAGCTTACACTCTAATGTCTCCTTCCCCCACAGTCACATCAGTCTCTATACAGAGGAGCTTACACTCTAATGTCCCCTCCCCCACAGTCACATCAGTCTCTGTACGGAGGAGCTTACACTCTAATGTCCCCTCCCCCACAGTCACATCAGTCTCTGTACAGAGGAGCTTACACTCTAATGTCCCCTCCCCCACAGTCACATCAGTCTCTGTACAGAGGAGCTTACACTCTAATGTCCCCTCCCCCCACAGTCACATCAGTCTCTATACAGAGGAGCTTACACTCTAATGTCCCCTCCCCCCCACATTCACATCAGTCTCTATACAGAGGAGCTTACACTTTAATGTCCCCTCCCCCCACAGTCACATCAGTCTCTATACAGAGGAGCTTACACTCTAATGTCCCCTCCCCCACAGTCACATCAGTCTCTGTACAGAGGAGCTTACACTCTAATGTCCCCTCCCCCCCACATCAGTCTCTATACAGAGGAGCTTACACTCTAATGTCCCCTCCCCCCACAGTCACATCAGTCTCTATACAGAGAAGCTTACACTCTAATGTCCCCTCCCCCCACAGTCACATCAGTCTCTATACAGAGAAGCTTACACTCTAATGTCCCCTCCCCCCACAGTCACATCAGTCTCTATACAGAGAAGCTTACACTCTAATGTCTCCTCCCCCCAAAATCACATCAGTTTCTATACAGAGGAGCTTACACTCCAATGTCCCCTCCCCCACAGTCAAACACTATTATTATTATACATTTATATAGCTCTGACATATACCGCAGTGCTGTACAGAGGTCATTCCGGTTCCTCTGGTTGGTTGGTGACACATAACCTGTAGGTCAACATTCCAGGTGCCGCCGCCCCCGTGGTATCACTACACACCCCATTGCGGGCGTACACAAATAAGATAAAAGGTGCACCTGACAGAGATGGGAGGCGGGAAAGGAATATCTCCCCTCCCCCCATATCTGACATTTCTGTAACCTGGGCGGAGATCACAGATGGTAAAGATCTCGATTATTGCTTCCCTGGTTGGGTTATTCCTGTACAGGCTCTAGAAGTATCGTCTCACAATGGGAGGGGTCCAGGCAGAATGTCACATTTGTGTCTCCAATTTTTTCAATTAAAGTCTTAGTTTGGGGCGTCCATCCTGGGAGGGCGACACCATCGCTGTGACATTTGGGTAGAACTGTGAATAGTGGTGGTGGGAAAATCTCACTGCTGGACACAAACATTGGCAACATTTGTTGCAAAAAATTTCCTGTGTGCTGGATAACTTTATACTCAGATTTTCCCGGCACAGGAAAGTCTCGCATGCGCATCCCGCACATACAAATAGAGAACTAAAAACCATAAATCTATAAAGCGCGTGAAGCAGACGTTGGCCGTAGCGCAGTCCGGGGGATAATGAACTCCTTGCTCAGCTTGTACAGTAGGTGAGAAGATTTAGTAATGTGGGTGACTGTCACTTTAATTAACTCCTTCCTTCCCCTGGAGAAGTGAAATTGAATTGAACCCGCAGAGCGCTGGGCGCGGAGAATGGCGGCTCAGTGAGTACAGGGCTGGGCTCAGGGTGGAGGAAGAGGAAGAGCGAGGAGGGAGGAGGGGAAGAGAGGAGTACAGAGGAGAGGAGAGGAGTACAGAGGAGAGGAGTACACTCCTGGGGACTCATCACCATCCACACACTGGAGGAGAAGGTAGGAGAGAGTCTCATGCCACCTATCAGGGTTCTTCTCCAACTACCAACCCTGTGCCAGGAACAAACTTCTCCAGGATCAGTAGCCAGTGCAGGGGGCACCCAGTACCAGGAGGGTATAGCAACAGGTGGGTATAGAGGTAGCAGGTGCTTATAGAGGCACCGGAAGGATATATAGGTGCGAGGAGGATATAGAGGCACCAGGGGAGTATTGGGGTACCTAGGGTACTGTATATATAGGCACTGTGAGGGTACAGAGGTGCCCAGGATCGATAGTGGCACAAGGAGGTATAGAGGCACCAAGAGATTCTAGGAGGGTATAGGGGCAGAAGGTCAGTATATAGGCAATAGGAGGGTGTAGAGGTACAAGGTGGGTATATATGCAGCGGGGGGGGAAAGATATAGACACAGAAAGGTATATAGGTATCAGGAGGGTATATAGGCACTGGGATATTATTGAGATACTAGGAAGGTATAGAGGCACCAGGGGATTAAAAAGGTACCAGGAGGGTATATAGGCACCAGCAGGGCATGGAGGTAACAGAAGGGTACGTAGGCATGAAGAGGATATAGATGCACCAAGAAGGTATATAGGTATCAGGAGGGTATATAAGTCCCGGGGGGGTATATAGGCGACGGGAGGGTATATAAGTCCCGGGGGGGGGGTATATAGGTGTCGGGAGGGTATATAAGTTCCGGGGGTATATAGGTGTCGGGAGGGTATATAAGTCCCGGGGGGTATATAGGTGTCGGGAGGGTATATAAGTCCCGGGGGGTATATAGGTGTCGGGAGGGTATATAGACATGGATCCCAATCTCCTAATTTGCTTTGTATCAACAACTGAAAACTTCTAGTAATAGAAATATTTTTAAATCATATAAACTTTCACTATTTATTATTATGACATCCAGAACATTCTTTGCATATTTTATTCTAAGATTTCCATAATGTTCAGTAATAATATTCATTATCGCAGAATGGGGATCGGAGAGATGGGGATCGGAGGTATCGAGATTGGAGGGATGGGGATTGGAGGGATGGGGATTGGAGAGATCGGAGGGATGGGGATCGGAGGGGATCGGGGGGATGGGGATTAGAGGGATGGGGATTGTAGAGATTGGAGTGATAGGGATCGGAGAGATCAGAGGGATGGGTATCGGAGGGATGAGGATCAGAGGGATGAGGATCAGAGGGATGGGGATCGGAGGGATCGAGATTGGAGGGATCGAGATTGGAGGGATCGAGATTGGAGGGATGGGGATTGGAGGGATGGGGATCGGAGAGATCAGAGAGATGGTGATTGGAAGGAATCGAGATTGGAGGAATGGTGATCAGAGGGATGGTGATCAGAGGGATCGAGATGAGAGGGATGGGGATTGGAGGGATGGGGATCAGAGAGATCGGAGGGATGGGGATCGGAGAGATCAGAGGGATGGGGATCGGAGGGATCGAGATTGGAGGGATCGGGGATCGGAGGGATGGGGATCGGAGAGATTGGAGGGATGGGGATCGGAGGGATGGGGATCGGAGAGATTGGAGGGATGGGGATCGTAGGGATGGGGATCGGAGGGATGGGGATCGGAGAGATCGGAGGGATGGGGATCGGAGGGATCGGAGGGATGGGGATCGGAGGGATGGAGATTGGAGGGATGGGGATCAGAGAGATCGGAGGGATGGGGATCAGAGAGATCGAGGGGATGGGGATCGGAGGGATGGCGATCGGAGAGATCGGAGGGATGGGGATCAGAGGGATGGGGATCGGAGAGATCGAGGGGATGGGGATCGGAGGGATGGGGATCGGAGAGATCGGAGGGATGGGGATCGGAGAGATTGGAGGGATGGGGATCGGAGGGATGGGGATCGGAGGGATGGGGATCGGAGTGATCGGAGGGATGGGGATCGGAGGGATGGGGATCAGAGAGATCGGAGGGATGGGGATCGGAGTGATCGGAGGGATGGGGATCGGAGGGATGGGGATCGGAGAGATCGGAGGGATGGGGATCGGAGGGATGGGGATCGGAGAGATCGAGGGGATGGGGATCGGAGGGATGGGGATCGAGGGGATGGGGATTGGAGGGATGGGGATCGGAGGGATGGGGATCGGAGGGATGGGGATCGGAGAGATCGAGGGGATGGGGATCAGAGGGATGGGGATCGGAGAGATCGGAGGGATGGGGATCGGAGAGATCGGAGGGATGGGGATCGGAGGGATGGGGATCGGAGGGATGGGGATCGGAGAGATCGTAAGGATGGGGATCGGAGAGATCGTAAGGATGGGGATCGGAGAGATCAGAGGGATGGGGATCGGAGAGATCGGAGGGATTGGGATCGGAGGGATGGGGATCGGAGGGATCGAGATTGGAGGGATGGGGATTGGAGGGATGGGGATTGGAGGGATGGGGATCAGAGAGATCAGAGGGATGGGGATCGGAGAGATCGGAGGGATGGGGATCGGAGGGATGGGGATCGGAGAGATCGAGGGGATGGGGATTGGAGAGATCGGAGGGATGGGGATCGGAGGGATGGGGATCGGAGAAATCGGAGGGATGGGGATCGGAGAGGTCGGAGGGATGGGGATCGGAGGGATGGGGATCGGAGGGATGGGGATCGGAGAGATCGGAGGGATGGGGATCGGAGGGATGGGAATCGGAGGGATGGGGATCGGAGAGATCGGAGGGATGGGGATCGGAGGGATGGGAATCGGAGTGATCGGAGGGATGGGGATCAGAGAGATCGGAGGGATGGGGATCGGAGGGATGGGGATCGGAGGGATGGGGATCGGAGAGATCGGAGGGATGGGGATCGGAGGGATGGGAATCGGAGTGATCGGAGGGATGGGGATCAGAGAGATCGGAGGGATGGGGATCGGAGGGATGGGAATCGGAGTGATCGGAGGGATGGGGATCGGAGTGATCGGAGGGATGGGGATCGGAGAGATCGGAGGGATGGGGATCGGAGGGATGGAGATTGGAGGGATGGGGATCAGAGAGATCGAGGGGATGGGGATCGGAGGGATGGGGATCGGAGAGATCGGAGGGATGGGGATCGGAGGGATGGGGATCGGAGAGATCGAGGGGATGGGGATCGGAGGGATGGGGATCGGAGAGATCGGAGGGATGGGGATCGGAGAGATCGGAGGGATGGGGATCGGAGAGATTGGAGGGATGGGGATCGGAGGGATGGGGATCGGAGGGATGGGGATCGGAGAGATCGTAAGGATGGGGATCGGAGAGATCGGAGGGATTGGGATCGGAGGGATGGGGATCGGAGGGATCGAGATTGGAGGGATGGGGATTGGAGGGATGGGGATCAGAGAGATCAGAGGGATGGGGATCGGAGAGATCGGAGGGATGGGGATCGGAGGGATGGGGATCGGAGTGATCGGAGGGATCGGAGAGATCGGAGGGATAGGGATCGGAGAGATCGGAGGGATGGGGATCGTAGTGATCGGAGGGATGGGGATCGGAGAGATCGGAGGGATGGGGATCGGAGGGATGGGGATCGGAGAGATCGAGGGGATGGGGATCGGAGGGATGGGGATCGGAGAGATCGAGGGGATGGGGATCAGAGGGATGGGTATCGGAGAGATCGGAGGGATGGGGATCGGAGAGATTGGAGGGATGGGGATCGGAGGGATGGGGATCGGAGAGATCGTAAGGATGGGGATCGGAGAGATCGGAGGGATTGGGATCGGAGGGATGGGGATCGGAGGGATCGAGATTGGAGGGATGGGGATTGGAGGGATGGGGATTGGAGGGATGGGGATCAGAGAGATCAGAGGGATGGGGATCGGAGAGATCGGAGGGATGGGGATCGGAGGGATGGGGATCGGAGAGATCGAGGGGATGGGGATCGGAGAGATCAGAGGGATGGGGATCGGAGGGATGGGGATCGGAGAGATCGGAGGGATGGGGATCGGAGGGATGGGGATCGAAGAGATCGGAGGGATGGGGATCGGAGGGATCGGAGGGATGGGGATCGGAGGGATCGAGATTGGAGGGATGGGGATTGGAGGGATGGGGATTGGAGGGATGGGGATCAGAGAGATCAGAGGGATGGGGATCGGAGAGATCGGAGGGATGGGGATCGGAGGGATGGGGATCGGAGAGATCGAGGGGATGGGGATCGGAGAGATCAGAGGGATGGGGATCGGAGGGATGGGGATCGGAGAGATCGGAGGGATGGGGATCGGAGGGATGGGGATCGTAGAGGTCGGAGGGATGGGGATCGGAGAGATCAGAGGGATGGGGATCGGAGAGATCGGAGGGATGGGGATCGGAGGGATGGGGATCGGAGGGATGGGGATCGGAGAGATCGTAAGGATGGGGATCGGAGAGATCAGAGGGATGGGGATCGGAGAGATCGGAGGGATTGGGATCGGAGGGATGGGGATCGGAGGGATCGAGATTGGAGGGATGGGGATTGGAGGGATGGGGATTGGAGGGATGGGGATTGGAGGGATGGGGATCAGAGAGATCAGAGGGATGGGGATCGGAGAGATCGGAGGGATGGGGATCGGAGGGATGGGGATCGGAGAGATCGAGGGGATGGGGATTGGAGAGATCGGAGGGATGGGGATCGGAGGGATGGGGATCGGAGAAATCGGAGGGATGGGGATCGGAGGGATGGGGATCGGAGAGGTCGGAGGGATGGGGATCGGAGAGATCGAGGGGATGGGGATCGGAGGGATGGGGATCGGAGAGATCGGAGGGATGGGGATCGGAGGGATGGGAATCGGAGTGATCGGAGGGATGGGGATCGGAGAGATCGGAGGGATGGGGATCGGAGGGATGGGGATCGGAGTGATCGGAGGGATGGGGATCGGAGAGATCGGAGGGATGGGGATCGGAGGGATGGAGATTGGAGGGATGGGGATCAGAGAGATCGGAGGGATGGGGATCGGAGAGATCGAGGGGATGGGGATCGGAGGGATGGGGATCGGAGAGATCGGAGGGATGGGGATCGGAGGGATGGGGATCGGAGAGATCGAGGGGATGGGGATCGGAGGGATGGGGATCGGAGAGATCGGAGGGATGGGGATCGGAGAGATCGAGGGGATGGGGATCGGAGGGATGGGGATCGGAGGGATGGGGATCGGAGTGATCGGAGGGATGGGGATCGGAGGGATGGGGATCGGAGAGATCGGAGGGATGGGGATCAGAGTGATCGGAGGGATGGGGATCGGAGAGATCGGAGGGATGGGGATCGGAGGGATGGGGATCGGAGAGATCGAGGGGATGGGGATCGGAGGGATGGGGATCGGAGGGATGGGGATCGGAGGGATGGGGATCGGAGAGATCGAGGGGATGGGGATCAGAGGGATGGGGATCGGAGAGATCGGAGGGATGGGGATCGGAGAGATTGGAGGGATGGGGATCGGAGGGATGGGGATCGGAGGGATGGGGATCGGAGAGATCGTAAGGATGGGGATCGGAGAGATCGGAGGGATTGGGATCGGAGGGATGGGGATCGGAGGGATCGAGATTGGAGGGATGGGGATTGGAGGGATGGGGATTGGAGGGATGGGGATCAGAGAGATCAGAGGGATGGGGATCGGAGAGATCGGAGGGATGGGGATCGGAGGGATGGGGATCGGAGAGATCGAGGGGATGGGGATCGGAGAGATCAGAGGGATGGGGATCGGAGGGATGGGGATCGGAGAGATCGGAGGGATGGGGATCGGAGGGATGGGGATCGGAGAGGTCGGAGGGATGGGGATCGGAGAGATCGAGGGGATGGGGATCGGAGGGATGGGGATCGGAGAGATCGGAGGGATGGGGATCGGAGGGATGGGAATCGGAGTGATCGGAGGGATGGGGATTGGAGAGATCGGAGGGATGGGGATCGGAGGGATGGGGATCGGAGGGATCAAGATTGGAGGGATGGGGATTGGAGGGATGGGGGATTGGAGGGATGGGATCAGAGAGATTGGAGGGATGGGGATCGGAGAGATCGGATCGATGGGGATCGGAGAGATCGAGGGGATGGGGATCGGAGAGATCGGAGGGATGGGGATCGGAGAGATTGGAGGGATGGGGATCGGAGGGATGGGGATCGGAGGGATGGGGATCGGAGTGATCGGAGGGATGGGGATCGGAGGGATGGGGATCGGAGGGATGGGGATCGGAGAGATCGGAGGGATGGGGATCGGAGAGATCGGAGGGATGGGGATCGGAGAGATCGGAGGGATGGGGATCGGAGAGATCTGAGGGATGGGGATCGGAGAGATCGGAGGGATGGGGATCAGAGGGATGGGGATCGGAGAGATCGGAGGGATGGGGATTGGAGGGATGGGGATCGGGGAGATCGGAGGGATGGGGATCGGAGGGATGGGGATCGGAGGCAGGGGGATCGGAGAGATCGAGGGGATGGGGATCGGAGGGATGGGGATCGGAGAGATCGGAGGGATGGGGATCGGAGGGATGGGGATCGGAGTGATCGGAGGGATGGGGATCGGAGAGATCGGAGGGATGGGGATCGGAGGGATGGGGATCGGAGGGATGGGGATCGGAGGGATGGGGATCGGAGTGATCGGAGGGATGGGGATCGGAGGGATGGGGATCGGAGTGATCGGAGGGATGGGGATCGGAGGGATGGGGATCGGAGGGATGGGGATCGGAGTGATCGGAGGGATGGGGATCGGAGTGATCGGAGGGATGGGGATCGGAGAGATGGGGATCGGAGGGATGGGGATCGGAGGGATGGGGATCGGAGTGATCGGAGGGATGGGGATCGGAGAGATCGGAGGGATGGGGATTGGAGGGATGGGGATTGGAGGGATGGGGATCGGAGGGATGGGGATCGGAGTGATCGGAGGGATGGGGATCGGAGGGATGGGGATCGGAGGGATGGGGATCGGAGGGATGGGGATGGGAGGGATGGGGATCGGAGGGATGGGGATCGGAGGGATCGGAGGGATGGGGATCGGAGGGATGGGGATCGGAGTGATCGGAGGGCTGGGGATCAGAGGGATGGGGATCGGAGGGATGGGGATCGGAGGGATGGGGATCGGAGTGATCGGAGGGATGGGGATCGGAGAGATCGGAGGGATGGGGATTGGAGGGATGGGGATCGGAGGGATGGGGATCGGAGTGATCGGAGGGATGGGGATCGGAGTGATCGGAGGGATGGGGATCGGAGGGATGGGGATCGGAGTGATCGGAGGGATGGGGATGGGAGGGATGGGGATGGGAGGGATGGGGATCGGAGGGATGGGGATCGGAGGGATGGGGATCGGAGTGATCGGAGGGATGGGGATCGGAGGGATGGGGATCGGAGTGATCGGAGGGATGGGGATCGGAGGGATGGGGATCGGAGGGATGGGGATCGGAGGGATGGGGATCGGAGTGATCGGAGGGATGGGGATCGGAGAGATCGGAGGGATGGGGATTGGAGGGATGGGGATCGGAGGGATGGGGATCGGAGTGATCGGAGGGATGGGGATCGGAGTGATCGGAGGGATGGGGATCGGAGGGATGGGGATCGGAGTGATCGGAGGGATTGGGATCGGAGGGATGGGGATCGGAGGGATGGGGATCGGAGGGATGGGGATCGGAGGGATCGGAGGGATGGGGATCGGAGGGATGGGGATCGGAGTGATCGGAGGGATGGGGATCGGAGGGATGGGGATCGGAGTGATCGGAGGGATGGGGATCGGAGGGATGGGGATCGGAGGGATGGGGATCGGAGTGATCGGAGGGGTGGGGATCGGAGGGATCGGAGGGATGGGGATCGGAGGGATGGGGATCGGAGTGATCGGAGGGATGGGGATCGGAGGGATGGGGATCGGAGTGATCGGAGGGATGGGGATCGGAGGGATGGGGATCGGAGGGTGGATTGTGGCGGAGTGATACAGGAAATTCTTGGATGAGGTGGGACAGTTCCTGAGCTCCGAGCTGCTGCCGAGTGACGGTTGGTAAACAGGGAGAGGAGGGATGTTTGGCACTCGTTCTTCTTCTTTCGCACTGCACAGATCTATATCAATACATGGAAAACAGTAAATCCCCCCTGCTATATCTACTTAACCCACTAAGTGAACTCCTGTGTAGTCCCGGGGACTGTGATTGGTCGGAGGGCCCATGGAAAGGCCAATTCATGAATAAAGGGAAAAGAGTGGACAGAAGAATGGAGGGTGGTTTCGGGGGGTGCAGGGAAGGGGGAGCAGGGAAGGGGGTGCAGGGAAGTGGGTGCAGGGAAGGGGGTGCAGGGAAGGGGGTGTAGGGAAGGGGGAGCAGGGAAGGGGGAGCAGGGAAGGGGGTGCAGGGAAGGGGGAGCAGGGAAGGGGGTGCAGGGAAGGGGGAGCAGGGAAGGGGGTGCAGGGAAGGGGGAGCAGGGAAGGGGGTGCAGGGAAGGGAGAGCAGGGAAGGGGGTGCAGGGAAGTGGGTGCAGGGAAGGGGGAGCAGGGAAGTGGGTGCAGGGAAGGGGGAGCAGGGAAGGGGGTGCAGGGAAGGGGGTGCAGGGAAGTGGGTGCAGGGAAGGGGGTGCAGGGAAGGGGGTGCAGGGAAGGGGGAGCAGGGAAGGGGGAGCAGGGAAGGGGGTGCAGGGAAGGGGGAGCAGGGAAGGGGGTGCAGGGAAGGGGGAGCAGGGAAGGGGGAGCAGGGAAGGGGGAGCAGGGAAGGGGGTGCAGGGAAGGGAGAGCAGGGAAGGGGGTGCAGGGAAGGGGGTGCAGGGAAGTGGGTGCAGGGAAGGGGGTGCAGGGAAGGGGGTGCAGGGAAGGGGGTGCAGGGAAGGGGGTGCAGGGAAGTGGGTGCAGGGAAGGGGGTGCAGGGAAGGGGGTGCAGGGAAGTGGGTGCAGGGAAGTGGGTGCAGGGAAGGGGGTGCAGGGAAGTGGGTGTAGGGAAGGGGGTGTAGGGAAGGGGGAGCAGGGAAGGAGGAGCAGGGAAGGGGGTGCAGGGAAGGGGGAGCAGGGAAGGGGGAGCAGGGAAGGGGGTGCAGGGAAGGGGGAGCAGGGAAGGGGGAGCAGGGAAGGGGGTGCAGGGAAGGGGGTGCAGGGAAGGGGGTGCAGGGAAGTGGGTGCAGGGAAGGGGGAGCAGGGAAGGGGGAGCAGGGAAGGGGGTGCAGGGAAGGGGGAGCAGGGAAGGGGGAGCAGGGAAGGGGGTGCAGGGAAGGGGGTGCAGGGAAGGGGGTGCAGGGAAGTGGGTGCAGGGAAGGGGGTGCAGGGAAGTGGGTGCAGGGAAGGGGGAGCAGGGAAGGGGGTGCAGGGAAGGGGGTGCAGGGAAGGGGGTGCAGGGAAGTGGGTGCAGGGAAGGGGGAGCAGGGAAGGGGGAGCAGGGAAGTGGGTGCAGGGAAGTGGGTGCAGGGAAGTGGGTGCAGGGAAGGGGGTGCAGGGAAGGGGGTGCAGGGAAGGGGGTGCAGGGAAGGGGGTGCAGGGAAGTGGGTGCAGGGAAGGGGGTGCAGGGAAGGGGGTGCAGGGAAGTGGGTGCAGGGAAGTGGGTGCAGGGAAGGGGGTGCAGGGAAGGGGGTGCAGGGAAGGGGGTGCAGGGAAGTGGGTGCAGGGAAGGGGGTGCACTCTATCCTCGGAGAAGAACACTCCAGAGCCAATCCCTTCTCATAATGCAGCTGAAAGGTGGTTGATCCAGAGGTCCAATATTATGTCGGATAAAGCAATTTTATCATTGCCGAGAGATGTTCATTTATCATTATCCGGTATAGTTTGGATGTTTGCGGGTGGAAAGGGATCGTAGGGAACTTCCAAGGTTTGGCTGTGGATATTCTCGCTGCTACGAATATGAAGGTGATGAGTCTCCTCCATTGGGCGTCCCATCAGTGCCTGTAGAGGTGATTTCATGAGCTTCACTTGGGTCAATGAATATATGAAGTTGTGCCTTCCAGAACCTTCGCACTTTCGGGCATTTCCACCACATGAGGAACATTGTGCCATCCATGCCACATCCTCTGAAGCACTGCAGGGAGGCCCCCGGGACACCCTCACCGGGACCATGTACCCATAGCGCCCAACTGTCCCAGATTCGGAGCAATGTCCCTCTGTCCCTCATTCCTCCTCATTTGTCCCTCATTCCTCCTCATTTGTCCCTCATTCCTCCTCATTTGTCCCTCATTCCCCCTCATTTGTCCCTCATTCCTCCTCATTTGTCCCTCATTCCTCCTCATTTGTCCCTCATTCCTCCTCATTTATCTCTCATTCTTCCTCATTTGTCCCTCATTCCTCCTCATTTGTCCCTCATTCCTCCTCATTTATCTCTCATTCTTCCTCATTTGTCCCTCATTCCTCCTCATTTGTCCCTCATTCCTCCTCATTTGTCCATTTTGCTCTGATCTCTATAGTTGTATATATAATGCACTTTTTATGTTTCAGAAATTGTTTCCCGGTGATAAATCTTTCATCCAAATTGCTTCATTTCTACATTTTAAAAGCCGATATAAAGGAATATTAGTGGTAAAAAATTCCTTGTTGATTTAATGAACCTTTTTTTTGGATAATTCTCCTTAAAGGGGGTGTGTCAGGGGGCGTGTCCTATGCCTGCATACATTTGTTAGTAGGTGTCCCTCATTCCCATCTCAGAATGTTGGGAGGTGTGATGACCAATCAAGACTGTAGAATTGGCCTCTATCAGGAGGTCTTAATATCTGATCCGCATGCGCACTCATTATACATTATACATTATACATTATACATTATACATTATACTTCACTCTTCACATTCCTGGTCTCCACATCCGGCTCCCATTACATATAGAAAATCTTTCTAGAAGTGAAGAATAAAATACTGTCATGTATGTGATATGTGGTCAGTTCAGAGGTGTGAATCCAAAGTCGCCAAGAAATGCGCTCTCTGCGTGTAGTGATATAGTTCTGTGTTGGGGGGATGGGACTGTAGTGATATAGTTCTGTGTTGGGGGGATGGGACTGTAGTGATATAGTTCTGTGTTGGGGGGATGGGACTGTAGTGATATAGTTCTGTGTTGGGGGGATGGGACTGTAGTGATATAGTTCTGTGTTGGGGGATGGGACTGTAGTGATATAGTTCTGTGTTGGGGGGATGGGACTGTAGTGATATAGTTCTGTGTTGGGGGGATGGGACTGTAGTGATATAGTTCTGTGTTGGGGGGATGGGACTGTAGTGATATAGTTCTGTGTTGGGGGGATGGGACTGTAGTGATATAGTTCTGTGTTGGGGGGATGGGACTGTAGTGATATAGTTCTGTGTTGGGGGGATGGGACTGTAGTGATATAGTTCTGTGTTGGGGGATGGGACTGTAGTGATATAGTTCTGTGTTGGGGGGATGGGACTGTAGTGATATAGTTCTGTGTTGGGGGGATGGGACTGTAGTGATATAGTTCTGTGTTGGGGGGATGGGACTGTAGTGATATAGTTCTGTGTTGGGGGGATGGGACTGTAGTGATATAGTTCTGTGTTGGGGGGATGGGACTGTAGTGATATAGTTCTGTGTTGGGGGGATGGGACTGTAGTGATATAGTTCTGTGTTGGGGGGATGGGACTGTAGTGATATAGTTCTGTGTTGGGGGATGGGACTGTAGTGATATAGTTCTGTGTTGGGGGGATGGGACTGTAGTGATATAGTTCTGTGTTGGGGGGATGGGACTGTAGCGATATAGTTCTGTGTTGGGGGGATGGGACTGTAGCGATATAGTTCTGTGTTGGGGGGATGGGACTGTAGTGATATAGTTCTGTGTTGGGGGGATGGGACTGTAGCGATATAGTTCTGTGTTGGGGGATGGGACTTCTCCTCAATGGACACAGAGATCTGCGATTCGTATCAAACCGTTATTAGTCCACCATGTAGAATAATGAGGATGAAGACCGGGGGGGGGGGAGGGGAATGAAGGATTATCAAGCAATGGAACCAGTGGGGAGTGTAGGGATTTAAATCCATGCATGACGGGTCTATAATTTATATCATATGATAGAGACAGAAAATCAACCAAAATCCAGAAATATCACACAATACAAATGTTATAAATGGAGTAAAATAAGTATTTGACCCCCTTAGTAGTTGGTGGAGAAACCCTTGTTGGTGATCACAGAGGTCAGACGTTTCTTGTAGGTGGTGATCAGTTTCCACACATCTCAGGAGGGATTTTCTCTTCTTTACAGATCTTCTCTAAATCCTGAAGGTTTCTTGGCAACTCGAAGTTTCATCTCCTCCATACATTTTCTATAGGATTAAGGTCTGGAGACTGGATAGGCCACTTCATGTGCTTCTTCTTGAGCCCCTCCTTTGTTGCCTTGGTGATATGTTTTGGGTGATTGTCATGCTGGAAGACCCATCCATGACCCATCTTCAGTGTTCTGGATGAGGGAAGAAGGTTCTCCTCCAAGATCTTACAATACATGGCCCCGCCCATTGGCTTAGGGTCACAGTCACCATTTTTCTTCCTCCACAAACGGCGAGTTAATGCCAAAGAGATGAATTTTGGTCTCATCCAATCACAGAACTCCCCCCCCCCCCCCCAATCCTTCTATGAATCATTAGATGTTCATTGCCAAACTTCAGACGGACCTGTACATGTCTCTTCCTGAGGAGGAGGAAAAATGGTGACTATGACCCTAAGAACATCATCCCTACAGTCACATCATCCCTACAGTCACACACCATCCCTACAGTCACATCATCCCTACAGTCACATCATCCCTACAGTCACACATCATCCCTACAGTCACACATCATCCCTACAGTCACACATCATCCCTACAGTCACACATCATCCCTACAGTCACACACCATCCCTACAGTCACACACCATCCCTACAGTCACACATCATCCCTACAGTCACACATCATCCCTACAGTCACACATCATCCCTACAGTCACACATCATCCCTACAGTCACATCATCCCTACAGTCACATCATCCCTACAGTCACATCATCCCTACAGTCACACATCATCCCTACAGTCACACATCATCCCTACAGTCACACATCATCCCTACAGTCACACACCATCCCTACAGTCACATCATCCCTACAGTCACATCATCCCTACAGTCACATCATCCCTACAGTCACACATCATCCCTACAGTCACACATCATCCCTACAGTCACACATCATCCCTACAGTCACACATCATCCCTACAGTCACACATCATCCCTACAGTCACACACCATCCCTACAGTCACACACCATCCCTACAGTCACACATCATCCCTACAGTCACATCATCCCTACAGTCACATCATCCCTACAGTCACATCATCCCTACAGTCACATCATCCCTACAGTCACATCATCCCTACAGTCACATCATCCCTACAGTCCACATCATCCCTACAGTCACATCATCCCTACAGTCACACATCATCCCTACAGTCACATCATCCCTACAGTCACACACCATCCCTACAGTCACACATCATCCCTACAGTCACACATCATCCCTACAGTCACACATCATCCCTACAGTCACACATCATCCCTACAGTCACACACCATCCCTACAGTCACACACCATCCCTACAGTCACATCATCCCTACAGTCACACACCATCCCTACAGTCACATCATCCCTACAGTCACACATCATCCCTACAGTCACACACCATCCCTACAGTCACATCATCCCTACAGTCACATCATCCCTACAGTCACATCATCCCTACAGTCACACATCATCCCTACAGTCACACATCATCCCTACAGTCACACATCATCCCTACAGTCACACATCATCCCTACAGTCACATCATCCCTACAGTCACATCATCCCTACAGTCACATCATCCCTACAGTCACACATCATCCCTACAGTCACACATCATCCCTACAGTCACACACCATCCCTACAGTCACATCATCCCTACAGTCACATCATCCCTACAGTCACACATCATCCCTACAGTCACACATCATCCCTACAGTCACACACCATCCCTACAGTCACACCCCATCCCTACAGTCACATCATCCCTACAGTCACACATCATCCCTACAGTCACACATCATCCCTACAGTCACACATCATCCCTACAGTCACACATCATCCCTACAGTCACACACCATCCCTACAGTCACACACCATCCCTACAGTCACACATCATCCCTACAGTCACATCATCCCTACAGTCACATCATCCCTACAGTCACATCATCCCTACAGTCACATCATCCCTACAGTCACACATCATCCCTACAGTCACATCATCCCTACAGTCACATCATCCCTACAGTCACATCATCCCTACAGTCACATCATCCCTACAGTCACATCATCCCTACAGTCACACATCATCCCTACAGTCACATCATCCCTACAGTCACACACCATCCCTACAGTCACACATCATCCCTACAGTCACACATCATCCCTACAGTCACACATCATCCCTACAGTCACACATCATCCCTACAGTCACACACCATCCCTACAGTCACACACCATCCCTACAGTCACATCATCCCTACAGTCACACACCATCCCTACAGTCACATCATCCCTACAGTCACACATCATCCCTACAGTCACACACCATCCCTACAGTCACATCATCCCTACAGTCACATCATCCCTACAGTCACATCATCCCTACAGTCACACATCATCCCTACAGTCACACATCATCCCTACAGTCACACATCATCCCTACAGTCACACATCATCCCTACAGTCACATCATCCCTACAGTCACATCATCCCTACAGTCACATCATCCCTACAGTCACACATCATCCCTACAGTCACACATCATCCCTACAGTCACACATCATCCCTACAGTCACACACCATCCCTACAGTCACATCATCCCTACAGTCACATCATCCTACAGTCACATCATCCCTACAGTCACACATCATCCCTACAGTCACACATCATCCCTACAGTCACACATCATCCCTACAGTCACACATCATCCCTACAGTCACACACCATCCCTACAGTCACACACCATCCCTACAGTCACACATCATCCCTACAGTCACATCATCCCTACAGTCACATCATCCCTACAGTCACATCATCCCTACAGTCACACATCATCCCTACAGTCACATCATCCCTACAGTCACATCATCCCTACAGTCACATCATCCCTACAGTCACAACATCCCTACAGTCACATCATCCCTACAGTCACACATCATCCCTACAGTCACATCATCCCTACAGTCACACACCATCCCTACAGTCACACATCATCCCTACAGTCACACATCATCCCTACAGTCACACATCATCCCTACAGTCACACACCATCCCTACAGTCACACACCATCCCTACAGTCACATCATCCCTACAGTCACACACCATCCCTACAGTCACATCATCCCTACAGTCACACATCATCCCTACAGTCACACACCATCCCTACAGTCACATCATCCCTACAGTCACATCATCCCTACAGTCACATCATCCCTACAGTCACATCATCCCTACAGTCACATCATCCCTACAGTCACATCATCCCTACAGTCACACATCATCCCTACAGTCACATCATCCCTACAGTCACATCATCCCTACAGTCACATCATCCCTACAGTCACATCATCCCTACAGTCACATCATCCCTACAGTCACACATCATCCCTACAGTCACATCATCCCTACAGTCACACACCATCCCTACAGTCACACATCATCCCTACAGTCACACATCATCCCTACAGTCACACATCATCCCTACAGTCACACACCATCCCTACAGTCACACACCATCCCTACAGTCACATCATCCCTACAGTCACACACCATCCCTACAGTCACATCATCCCTACAGTCACACATCATCCCTACAGTCACACACCATCCCTACAGTCACATCATCCCTACAGTCACATCATCCCTACAGTCACATCATCCCTACAGTCACATCATCCCTACAGTCACACACCATCCCTACAGTCACATCATCCCTACAGTCACATCATCCCTACAGTCACATCATCATCCCTACAGTCACATCATCATCCCTACAGTCACATCATCCCTACAGTCACACATCATCCCTACAGTCACATCATCCTACAGTCACATCATCCCTACAGTCACACACCATCCCTACAGTCACATCATCCCTACAGTCACATCATCATCCCTACAGTCACATCATCATCCCTACAGTCACATCATCATCCCTACAGTCACATCATCCCTACAGTCACACATCATCCCTACAGTCACACATCATCCCTACAGTCACACATCATCCCTACAGTCACATCATCCCTACAGTCACATCATCATCCCTACAGTCACATCATCATCCCTACAGTCACACATCATCCCTACAGTCACATCATCCCTACAGTCACACATCATCCCTACAGTCACATCATCCCTACAGTCACACATCATCCCTACAGTCACATCATCCCTACAGTCACACATCATCCCTACAGTCACACATCATCCCTACAGTCACATCATCCCTACAGTCACACCCCATCCCTACAGTCACACATCATCCCTACAGTCACATCATCCCTACAGTCACACATCATCCCTACAGTCACACATCATCCCTACAGTCACATCATCCCTACAGTCACACATCATCCCTACAGTCACATCATCCCTACAGTCACACCCCATCCCTACAGTCACACATCATTCCTACAGTCACACATCATCCCTACAGTCACACACCATCCCTACAGTCACATCATCCCTACAGTCACACATCATCCCTACAGTCACATCATCCCTACAGTCACACCCCATCCCTACAGTCACACATAATTCCTACAGTCACACATCATCCCTACAGTCACATCATCCCTACAGTCACACATCATCCCTACAGTCACACATCATCCCTACAGTCACATCATCCCTACAGTCACACATCATCCCTACAGTCACACACCATCCCTACAGTCACACATCATCCCTACAGTCACACATCATCCCTACAGTCACATCATCCCTACAGTCACACCCCATCCCTACAGTCACACATAATTCCTACAGTCATCTCACATCATCCCTACAGTCACATCATCCCTACAGTCACACATCATCCCTACAGTCACACATCATCCCTACAGTCACATCATCCCTACAGTCACACACCATCCTACAGTCACACATCATCCCTACAGTCACATCATCCCTACAGTCACATCATCCCTACAGTCACACATCATCCCTACAGTCACATCATCCCTACAGTCACATCATCCCTACAGTCACACATCATCCCTACAGTCACACATCATCCCTACAGTCACACACCATCCCTACAGTCACACATCATCCCTACAGTCACACATCATCCCTACAGTCACACATCATCCCTACAGTCACATCATCCCTACAGTCACACACCATCCCTACAGTCACACACCATCCCTACAGTCACACATCATCCCTACAGTCACACACCATCCCTACAGTCACACATCATCCCTACAGTCACACATCATCCCTACAGTCACATCATCCCTACAGTCACATCATCCCTACAGTCACACATCATCCCTACAGTCACATCATCCCTACAGTCACACCCCATCCCTACAGTCACACATAATTCCTACAGTCACACATCATCCCTACAGTCACATCATCCCTACAGTCACACATCATCCCTACAGTCACACATCATCCCTACAGTCACATCATCCCTACAGTCACACATCATCCCTACAGTCACATCATCCCTACAGTCACACCCCATCCCTACAGTCACACATCATTCCTACAGTCACACATCATCCCTACAGTCACACACCATCCCTACAGTCACACATCATCCCTACAGTCACATCATCCCTACAGTCACACATCATCCCTACAGTCACATCATCCCTACAGTCACACCCCATCCCTACAGTCACACATAATTCCTACAGTCACACATCATCCCTACAGTCACATCATCCCTACAGTCACACATCATCCCTACAGTCACACATCATCCCTACAGTCACATCATCCCTACAGTCACACATCATCCCTACAGTCACATCATCCCTACAGTCACACATCATCCCTACAGTCACACATCATCCCTACAGTCACATCATCCCTACAGTCACACACCATCCCTACAGTCACACATCATCCCTACAGTCACATCATCCCTACAGTCACACATCATCCCTACAGTCACATCATCCCTACAGTCACACATCATCCCTACAGTCATCCCTACAGTCACACACCATCCCTACAGTCACATCATCCCTACAGTCACACATCATCCCTACAGTCACACATCATCCCTACAGTCACACACCATCCCTACAGTCACATCATCCCTACAGTCACACCATCATCCCTACAGTCACACACCATCCCTACAGTCACACATCATCCCTACAGTCACATCATCCCTACAGTCATCCCTACAGTCATCCCTACAGTCACATCATCCCTACAGTCACATCATCCCTACAGTCACATCATCCCTACAGTCACACACCATCCCTACAGTCACACACCATTCCTACAGTCACATCATCCCTACAGTCACATCATCATCCCTACAGTCACATCATCCCTACAGTCACACACCATCCCTACAGTCACACACCATTCCTACAGTCACATCATCCCTACAGTCACACATCATCCCTACAGTCACACATCATCCCTACAGTCACACATCATCCCTACAGTCACACATCATCCCTACAGTCACACATCATCCCTACAGTCACATCATCCCTACAGTCACATCATCATCCCTACAGTCACACATCATCCCTACAGTCACACATCATCCCTACAGTCACACACCATCCCTACAGTCACACACCATTCCTACAGTCACATCATCCCTACAGTCACACATCATCCCTACAGTCACATCATCCCTACAGTCACACATCATCACTACAGTCACATCATCCCTACAGTCACACATCATCCCTACAGTCACACATCATCCCTACAGTCACACACCATCCCTACAGTCACACATCATCCCTACAGTCACACATCATCCCTACAGTCACACATCATCCCTACAGTCACATCATCCCTACAGTCACACACCATCCCTACAGTCACACATCATCCCTACAGTCACACATCATCCCTACAGTCACATCATCCCTACAGTCACACATCATCCCTACAGTCACATCATCCCTACAGTCACACACCATCCCTACAGTCACACATCATCCCTACAGTCACACATCATCCCTACAGTCACACATCATCCCTACAGTCACATCATCCCTACAGTCACACACCATCCCTACAGTCACACATCATCCCTACAGTCACACACCATCCCTACAGTCACACATCATCCCTACAGTCACACATCATCCCTACAGTCACATCATCCCTACAGTCACATCATCCCTACAGTCACATCATCCCTACAGTCACACATCATCCCTACAGTCACATCATCCCTACAGTCACACCCCATCCCTACAGTCACACATAATTCCTACAGTCACACATCATCCCTACAGTCACATCATCCCTACAGTCACACATCATCCCTACAGTCACACATCATCCCTACAGTCACATCATCCCTACAGTCACACATCATCCCTACAGTCACATCATCCCTACAGTCACACCCCATCCCTACAGTCACACATCATTCCTACAGTCACACATCATCCCTACAGTCACACACCATCCCTACAGTCACACATCATCCCTACAGTCACACATCATCCCTACAGTCACATCATCCCTACAGTCACACATCATCCCTACAGTCACATCATCCCTACAGTCACACCCCATCCCTACAGTCACACATAATTCCTACAGTCACACATCATCCCTACAGTCACATCATCCCTACAGTCACACATCATCCCTACAGTCACACATCATCCCTACAGTCACATCATCCCTACAGTCACACATCATCCCTACAGTCACATCATCCCTACAGTCACACATCATCCCTACAGTCACACATCATCCCTACAGTCACATCATCCCTACAGTCACACACCATCCCTACAGTCACACATCATCCCTACAGTCACATCATCCCTACAGTCACACATCATCCCTACAGTCACATCATCCCTACAGTCACACATCATCCCTACAGTCATCCCTACAGTCATCCCTACAGTCACACACCATCCCTACAGTCACATCATCCCTACAGTCACACATCATCCCTACAGTCACACACCATCCCTACAGTCACATCATCCCTACAGTCACACCATCATCCCTACAGTCACACACCATCCCTACAGTCACACATCATCCCTACAGTCACATCATCCCTACAGTCATCCCTACAGTCATCCCTACAGTCACATCATCCCTACAGTCACATCATCCCTACAGTCACATCATCCCTACAGTCACACACCATCCCTACAGTCACACATCATCCCTACAGTCACACACCATCCCTACAGTCACATCATCATCCCTACAGTCACATCATCCCTACAGTCACACACCATCCCTACAGTCACACACCATTCCTACAGTCACATCATCCCTACAGTCACACATCATCCCTACAGTCACACATCATCCCTACAGTCACACATCATCCCTACAGTCACACACCATCCCTACAGTCACACACCATTCCTACAGTCACATCATCCCTACAGTCACACATCATCCCTACAGTCACATCATCCCTACAGTCACACATCATCCCTACAGTCACATCATCCCTACAGTCACACATCATCCCTACAGTCACACATCATCCTACAGTCACACATCATCCCTACAGTCACATCATCCCTACAGTCACACATCATCCCTACAGTCACATCATCCCTACAGTCACACATCATCCCTACAGTCACATCATCCCTACAGTCACACATCATCCCTACAGTCACACACCATCCCTACAGTCACACATCATCCCTACAGTCACACATCATCCCTACAGTCACACATCATCCCTACAGTCACACATCATCCCTACAGTCACATCATCCTACAGTCACATCATCCCTACAGTCACACACCATCCCTACAGTCACACACCATCCCTACAGTCACACATCATCCCTACAGTCACACACCATCCCTACAGTCACACATCATCCCTACAGTCACACATCATCCCTACAGTCACATCATCCCTACAGTCACATCATCCCTACAGTCACACATCATCCCTACAGTCACACATCATCCCTACAGTCACATCATCCCTACAGTCACACCCCATCCCTACAGTCACACATAATTCCTACAGTCACACATCATCCCTACAGTCACATCATCCCTACAGTCACACATCATCCCTACAGTCACACATCATCCCTACAGTCACACATCATCCCTACAGTCACATCATCCCTACAGTCACACATCATCCCTACAGTCACATCATCCCTACAGTCACACATCATCCCTACAGTCACATCATCCCTACAGTCACACATCATCCCTACAGTCACACATCATCACTACAGTCACACACCATCCCTACAGTCACATCATCCCTACAGTCACACCATCATCCCTACAGTCACACACCATCCCTACAGTCACACATCATCCCTACAGTCACATCATCCCTACAGTCATCCCTACAGTCATCCCTACAGTCACATCATCCCTACAGTCACATCATCCCTACAGTCACATCATCCCTACAGTCACACACCATCCCTACAGTCACACACCATTCCTACAGTCACATCATCCCTACAGTCACATCATCATCCCTACAGTCACATCATCCCTACAGTCACACACCATCCCTACAGTCACACACCATTTCCTACAGTCACATCATCCCTACAGTCACATCATCCCTACAGTCACACACCATCCCTACAGTCACACATCATCCCTACAGTCACACATCATCCCTACAGTCACACATCATCCCTACAGTCACATCATCCCTACAGTCACATCATCCCTACAGTCACACACCATCCCTACAGTCACACATCCTCACACCATTCCTACAGTCACATCATCCCTACAGTCACACATCATCCCTACAGTCACATCATCCCTACAGTCACACATCATCCCTACAGTCACATCATCCCTACAGTCACACATCATCCCTACAGTCACACCCCATCCCTACAGTCACACATAATTCCTACAGTCACACATCATCCCTACAGTCACATCATCCCTACAGTCACACATCATCCCTACAGTCACACATCATCCCTACAGTCACATCATCCCTACAGTCACACCATCATCCCTACAGTCACACACCATCCCTACAGTCACACATCATCCCTACAGTCACATCATCCCTACAGTCATCCCTACAGTCATCCCTACAGTCACATCATCCCTACAGTCACATCATCCCTACAGTCACATCATCCCTACAGTCACACACCATCCCTACAGTCACACACCATTCCTACAGTCACATCATCCCTACAGTCACATCATCATCCCTACAGTCACATCATCCCTACAGTCACACACCATCCCTACAGTCACACACCATTCCTACAGTCACATCATCCCTACAGTCACATCATCCCTACAGTCACACACCATCCCTACAGTCACACATCATCCCTACAGTCACACATCATCCCTACAGTCACACATCATCCCTACAGTCACATCATCCCTACAGTCACATCATCCCTACAGTCACACACCATCCCTACAGTCACACACCATTCCTACAGTCACATCATCCCTACAGTCACACATCATCCCTACAGTCACATCATCCCTACAGTCACACATCATCCTACAGTCACATCATCCCTACAGTCACACATCATCCCTACAGTCACACCCCATCCCTACAGTCACACATAATTCCTACAGTCACACATCATCCCTACAGTCACATCATCCCTACAGTCACACATCATCCCTACAGTCACACATCATCCCTACAGTCACATCATCCCTACAGTCACACATCATCCCTACAGTCACACCCCATC